>CM066037.1:429542166-429764827 GCA_033557465.1 Ichthyophis bannanicus
CCACAGCACAATGGTTAAAACACTGACCAATGGTGCAGGGATCAGGGGTTCAACCCCTCACAATGCCCAGTGAAAAATGCTTGCTGAGGCAGTATGTATTATGTTGTGGAGTGCTGTAGGAGGCATGATAATTGTATTTTGTTACCACTACTAGCAAACGCACTCTCCCAGCATGTTAACATACGGCGGCCCATAAGGCACATGTTACAGTGCACTGTTCGCCAAGGCACCCTTGAATGTCCCCTATAGGGCACCATGTATGTTGCGACACAGGATAATGTATAGTGCACCCTATATGGATGGCAACCATAAGGTGGCCTACAGGGCGCCCTATAAAGCACCCTCAGAGGCACCTAATGGGTATAATAAGCTGAGGGTGGTCTTGCCGGCATAGACATATTACAGTAAATAAAAATAAAGCTGTGGACATCCCTATCAAAGGGCCCCACTGTGGGTTTGAACCCATGACCTCTGGCTGCACAGGCAGTGACGTAACCATTGGGCTACAGCTCCATAGCTGTAAGCAAGCCCCTGGCTGGCTGCAGATAGCCTACACGTCACCTCACAGACAGTCTGCTGGTGTAAACCGGATAGGGTAGGCCACCCGTACCCATGATGCACTGCACATGCAAATTAGCTGTTCACAGATGGACACAAGATGGGGACTGCACCCCCACAGCACCTCGGCCCTGTTGGGGGAAGTGACCAGGTGCACCCACACAGCACCTTGGCCTAGTAGGGGGCACTGACCGGGTGTTTTACTGGCACAGAGTAGCCACACACCGTTACATCGTGCGGGTACTGTGCTCACCCTGAGTGTGCAATGAGGCGCCCAGGACCAGGTCCACAACACCTTCCATGGCTGATGGAGGCCAAGCGGGAGTTCCAAAGCAGTGTTAATGTGTAAGATAGCTAGTTTCTGCACAAACACCATGGATATCCCTGTCTGCCACAGTCAGGCACAGCCCCCCCCGGCAAACATGGTCCCCCATCAAGCAATCCACACTCTACCTCCCTGCAAAGGTGGCAGTAGAGGGCAACAGCAACCCCAGTCCTGCTGAGGAACACACACACACACACACACACACACACCCCCCCCCTCCATACACAGCTATGACACAATAGCAGACAGACATAAGCCCAGGCTATGGTAAGCTGCACTCCACCACCAGATATTCCCCTGCAACAAGCCAACAGCCACTGCACCCTGCAAGCCAATCCAGCAAGACACATACCAGCTACAAACAGTCTGCTGGTTAGTCCATAGTGCATGTTCCCAATGGAGATACATGCACCCAGAACTGGGCTGCCTGCATACACAGCAAGCAGATAGATCAGTGACTGGGCCCCAAATAGAAACCCATACCTATCACATGAGAGAACTACTATACAGCACTATGGGGGTGCCTAGCCATGCTGTGGTCACTGCACAGTCAGGGTGAACGTGATCACCCAGAAGGACATGCTTTGGCCACCCTGTCTGTGTAGGTGGTGGCCGGACACTACAATGTCCCAGCCAATGCCCTATGCCCGGTGCAGATGCATCCTGGCCAGGCCACCCTGTCCTGGCTATACCCATGGTACCTTGCACCTCATTATGCACATTGGCTGGCTGGCAGTGTGGGCTGTGGAAGTGGCTTGCAGCCAACACCCACTGTATAGACCAGGGGTGAGCACCTCCGGTCCTGGAGGGCCGCAGACCAGTCAGGTTTTCGGGATATCCCTAATGAACATGCATGAGATATATATGCATTAGAGATATCCTGCCAACCTGACTGGGTTGTGGCCCTCCAGGGCTGGATTTGGAGACCCCTGCCTTACACCTCTGTCATTTAAGATCGTGAGTGTGCAAGGTACAGATGTCCTAGAGATCGAAAGGATATATAGAATGTGTCACATTCCTCCTCGATTCTCACCACCACCAAAAAGTTGTCTAATAGACAATTTTTTTGGTGGTGGTGAGAAGTGAGGAGGACTGTGACAAATTCTATCTAACCTTTTTGATGTCTTGGACATCTGCACCTTGTCCACTCACAATCTTAAATGACAGAGGTGTAAGGCAGGTGTCTCCAGATCCAGCCCTGGAGGGCCACAAACCAGTCAGGTTGGCAGGATATCTCTAATGCATATATATCTCATGCATATTCATTAGAGATATCCCGAAAACCTGACTGGTCTGCGGCCCTCCAGGACCAGGTTTGCCCACCCCTGGTATAGACAGACACACACTTCCACACCTATGCCATCATGGTGCTACGATTGAGGGGGTAATTAGCCTTGCCCACCAAACCGGTCCTGAGCACGGCAAGGCATGGATATGGTACGCATTACAGCTGGTGGTCACTCCCCAGGGTGGTAAACACCGTCCGAGGCCAGGCCTGGAGCACACCCCGCAAACACCTAACAGATTGTTTGGATGGGGTCAACTAGCAGTATGTACGTAACGTATGGATATCTATCTGCCTGTGCTCCTAGCAAACGTCTCAGAGCTGCTTACTGTATACCTCAGGTGCAGGGTGACATTGGTAAGTTATGCAAGTGCTAGTTTTGGGTGCTGCATGCAGGGTCCAATGTTCTGCCTTTCCAGGAGACATTGGCCAATGGGGCCTGTGGGTGTGTGTGTGGGTGTGTCTGCCCTTGATGGCTACTGCTTTACGGCACAGATTCCCAACTCCAGTCCAGGTTTGCATCACACTGTTCGGGTTTTCCTGCTGTCCCTCATGAATATGCATGAGCTACATCTACATGCCATGGGGGTGGTGCATAGATATACAGCACAGGCATTTGTATGAGTGGCATCATGGAACCTGACTGGTGCGTGCCCCACCAGGACTGCATTTGCGTGATTCTGCTCTAGGTACTGCCCCTGTTCATGGTGTCTGTGCTCCGTGGGGTAAAAGATAGACGTATTGCCATTGCATATGTCCTCGCCAGGAAAGGTGTGCCCTTACTATCACTGTTTACTTGGGGGAAAAATATGTGGGCAAGATTGGCAGTTGCCCCAATTGGGCTTTGAACCTGTGGCCTTCTGTTCTTGCATGCAGTGTCTGTGTGCACTGCACCACCGTGTAGCTACAGATTGGGTGGATTCCCTGGAATGTCCATGACTGTGGATCCGACAGGGCCAGTCTGTTGCAGTGGACGGTGGCAGCCTGCACATGGCTAGGCCTCTGTCTTCTGTCGCTAGCAGCCACTGCCCCCTGCACCACATGTACTCGTCCGCCAACATGCTCCCATACAAAGCAGGTGACCTGATTGGACTGTGGCAGTACGGGACTGCATTTGGGGTACTTGGCTGTGGGTAATGCCCATTGTTGTGGTGTGTGCGCGGTGTTGGTTAAAATATGGGTGTTTTCCCCATGCTTCTGTCCCCTGCAATACAGGGGTGTCTGCGCTATCTGTGTTTAGTGGTGGGTAAAATATAGAAACTGGGCTAGCAAGTGCCCCAGCTGGGCTTTGAACCCCTGACCCTCTGGTCCTAGAGGTACTGACTTTGTCCGCTGCACCACACTATGGCCACTGAGACAATGCAGCCCCTGGAGGTAGTAAGCCTGGCAGGATGGAGTCACAAACCCTGCTCTACGCAATTATACTGTGGGCATATGCACCCTGTCTGGTGGCAAACGTGCACATAAACCCCGGAATTGACCACGGGAAATGGGGGACACAATATCACCACGCTGGGCAAAAATGTTATATTATTGGGCAACCATAGCAAACACTCCGAGGAAAGCTTCAAAAAAGGAAATGTTTTTCGGAAGTGTCTCCGCTCCGTAGACCCTTCCAATATTCATCTCTTTTTTCTGGAGCTTTGCTGGGTGTGTTCTGTATATTTGCCTATCAATATAACTGTTACCCAGCTGGATTTCTATTTTTAATATCTTTGTTGTGGTCATTTTCGGGTTCTATTTGCAATTTTGTTCTGTGCACATATTTCACACTGCTCACGTTTTTTAGGTTTCCCCGGTTTTCCTGTACATTGCTGACGGAAATGGTTTCTCTTCCCTTTAAATGCCCTCTACCGCGAGTGTTTCACTCGCGCTATTTTGTACATGAAAATTCGGGCCCGATACTGTGCGGGGAGCCTCTCCCCTCCCACTCTCCACCCATTGACCCCGTCCCTCCTCCCCTCCGGAGCCTTCCTCCGCCCTCCTTTAGCCGTTCCACCAAGAGCCAAAACACGTGGGCGAACCTCCAAAAAGGCCTTATGACGCCCTTGTGCAACCTTAGAGACATCTGGAAAAATCTGAAAGGCTTGTCCACACACGTTTTCAGATTTTTTTGAGAAATAAGCACGTAAAATTCTATCCCAAGCCACTTAACCCTCCATAGCCCATGTTCCCTGTAAAATAGTTATCTCCAAGTTATAATGCCCTGTTCAATGTAATTTCAGTTTGTTCAATGTAAACCGCACTGATGCAGAATAGCGCGGTATATAAGAGAATGTAAATAAATAAAATAAATAAATAAATAATGTGGCTCTCGATGAAATGTCATCACTAGTGGACTCCAAGAAAGCAGAAATATCCAAAGTTGAAGAAGCTAAATAATCATATTGTACATCACATCCCCCTCAGGTTCTCTAACTAATCTCCCTAAGGGAACATAATAAATTCTAGATACACAAATAGAATCCACATCAGTAAATAGCAATACATCCTTAAGATACTTTTGAAAAAGTATTAAAGGGGAAAGATAGTGAGTCCGGGGAAAATTTAATAAACGCAAATTTTTAGAACGCAAGGAGTTCTCCAATAATTCATCTTGACGATGAAGCAGACAAGAGTCTTGAGTGACGGTGGCCAGCACTCCCTGTTGAAAACTGTGTCTCCTGTGTTTCTATCGATTTCTCCAGAGTTAACAGTCTAGACCAGCGATGGCGAACCTATGGCACGCGTGCCAGCTGTGGCACGCGAAGGCCTTGCAGCTGGCACGCGGGAAGGTCCGCAATCGAAAAAAAAAAAACCCCTGTCTGCTGCCGCTGTCGGGGCCGCCGTGGCAGAATCGAGCGTGCCGCGGGGCCCCCCTGTACCCGGCAGATCCTGCCCTCCCCGTAGCAGCTCTCTCTTTGGAGCTACAGTCAGATGCGCCGGCTTGCAGAGCGCGAAGGGAAGAGTTTCCCTTTCGCGACTCCGTTAAGCCCGCGGGGGCTGATGGGAACTTCCCATCAGCCCCCGCGGGCTTAACAGAGCAGCGAGGGAACTCTTCCCTCGCGCGCTGCAAGCCGGCGCGTCTGACTGCAGCTCCAACGATAGTGCTGCTACGGGGAGGGCAGGCTCTGCCGGGTGGGTACAGGGGGGCCCCGCGGCCCGGTCTATTCGGCCGGGGCGGCCCCGACAGCGGCAGCAGACAGGTTTTCTTTTTTTTTTTAAATTTTCCCTGGGCTGGGGGGGGTGGGGGTTAGGAGTGGTGATGGGCACTGGGCTGGGCTGGGCTGGGCTGGGCTGGGGGGGGGTTAGGAGTGGTGATGGGCTGGGCTGGGCTGGGGGGGTTAGGAGTGGTGATGGGCTGGAGGGGGGGTTAGGAGTGGTGATGGGCTGGGCTGGGGGGGGTTAGGAGTGGTGATGGGCTGGGCTGGGCTGGGGGGGTTAGGAGTGGTGATGGGCTGGGCTGGGCTGGGGGGGGGTTAGGAGTAGTGATGGGCTGGGCTGGGCTGGGCTGGGGGGTGTTAGGAGTAGTGATGGGCTGGGGTGGGGGGGGTTTAGGAGTGGTGATGGGCACTGGGCTGGGGGGGTTAGGAGTGGTGATGGACACTGGGATGGCTGGGGGGGGTTAGGAGTGGTGATGGGAACTGGGCTGGCTGGGGGGTTAGGAGTGGTGATGGGCGCTGGGCTGGGGGGTTAGGAGTGGTGATGGGTGCTGGGGGGTTAGGAGTGGTGATAGGCGCTGGGGGGGCTTAAACTAAAAATTGAGTGATGGGGGATTAGGACTGGGAGTGGGCTGATGGGGAGGTTAGGACTGGAAATGGGCTGGTGGGATTAGGACTGGGAGTGGGCTATGGGGGGCTAGGACTGGTAATGGGTTGGGGGGTTGCTAGGACTGGAAATGGGCTGAGTGGAAGGGGGCTTGAACTGCAAATAGCCGTTGGGGATGGGGCTTGGAATGGAAATGGGCGGAGGGGAAGTGGGGGGCTTGAACTGCAGATAGGAGAGGGGGACGGGGCTTGGAATGGAAATGGCTGAGGGGAAGTGGGGGGCTTGAAGAAGGGAATGGATTCTGGGTGAGACTTGAACAAGAATGGAGCTTATGTTGGGGGAGGATTAGAATGTTATGGGGCTGGGAGAGTAAAAATGAGAGGGGAAAAATATTTAGTGTGTAAGGGATGAAAAATCTACAATTGGCCGGTTATTGGGAGAGTAATTGGGGATTGAGGATGGAGGGGTAAAATTTGTGTGGATGAAATAGGAATGAGGAAAGAGCAAAAGGAGAAAGATTAGTATGTTAAAGCAGATGTAGAGAGAGAGAGAATGGAAAAAAAACTAGAAGAGAGAAGAAAGGACAAATGGACAGCAGACGATGGAGAGTTAGCAGAAAACATGAAGAAACCAGAAGAAAATGGCTGGACCAATTGCAACTGAAAAAAATGCACAAAAGGTAGAAAGATATCTCTTTATTTTGAATTTATTAACTGGAATATGTCAGCTCTGGAAATGTGCATCATTAACATCTGCGCTTTGTTTGGTACAAGAGGAAATTCCTATTTGACGTTGCCACTTGTTCTCTTTCCCCAGTATTCACTGAAATGTATTGGTTTAATATTTGCAGTGTTGCCTTTTGATAGGTAGGGTATGGTGCTTTGTGAGTCCTGGTAATGCTGTCAGGATACGGCGGGTTTGCTATGGGTTCTAAATGGGCAGCGTTTGTAGTAGTTCCTAATGTGCCTGGCAGTTGGCACTGGATTATAGTAATGTAGAAATCTTTTAGTCTTTCTTTATCCATACACTCATTAAGAGACATGTTTACTAAAAGTTAGTGTATGGTAACATTATGCAAATATTTATGCAAATAAGACCACTTATGCAAATGACGTGCTGGCACTTTGAGGAAATTCTTTGGTTTTGTGCGGCAGTTTGGGCACTCGGGCTCAAAAAGGTTAGCCATCACTGGTCTAGACTCATGATCAGAAAAATTTTGCAACCATTTCCTTAGAGAAAGCAGAGCATTTCTAAAGAGAAACCCCAAGGGCCAGCTCCATACATGAAACTATAGACCAGATATTCCTCAAGGATACATCTGTAGGTGGAGCCTGGGCTTCTCCAACAGAAATAAAAGTAATCACTGAAGCAAGAGGGGGGAGACAGTTTTTCCGAGGGGGAGTCAATTTTCAAAAATGAAGCAGGAAGTAAAACGGATCCAGATCCGTCCTCCCCCACTACACCTAGTGGGGAGTGCGAACCAGAAACCACGTTTGTCTCTGGGCTGGGCGGAGCTACACCCAATTCAATAGGAGAGGAAGAAGAAGACACAGTACTCACAGTTGATACATCCTCCAGTCTGGCAACAAATGACTGAGCAGGGGCCGGCAGATCACCCACACGAATATGGGCGTCCATCGGGCCCACAACTTTGACCGCCTATGTCTGGACAGCTAACGGATACCGCTTCTTCCTTTTCCCTATTACAGGGACTCTCTCCTTGCGCCAATGTGCGTCGAAGAGGCGCCAAAGGTGCGGGACCTGCCCCTTTGGTCACGCCCCTTCGGGCACGCACCTGCAACCACGTCCCACGGTGGGGCCAGATGATTTATAGCCCTTCCAGGAGTACTGACCAATTAGCACAGTTCTCACAGGCACCAGGAGCCTATCAAGTAATCTCAAACACACACAGGAAAAGCAGAGCACCTCGGCATCCCGCGGTGGGGCCAGATGATTTATAGCCCTTCCAGGAATAGTGACCAATCAGCACAGTTCTCGCAGGCACCAGGAGCCTATCAGGTAATCTCAAACACACACAGGAAAAGCAGAGCACCTCCCCGGGTCCCTTTTAATAATGGTTTATGGACCTTTCCTCCAGAAACTTGTCCAAACCTTTTTTAAACCCAGCTACACTAACAGTTTTTACTACGGTAACAAATTCCAGAGTTTGATTACACATTGAGTGAAAACATATTTTCTCTTATTAGTCTTAAATAGGTTACCCTGTAGCTTCAATGCATGTCCCCTAGTCTTTTTATATTCTGATGATGTAAACAATCGATCTACGTTTACCTGTTCCACTCCATTCATTAATTTATAGACCTCTATGATATCTCCCCTCAGCCATCTCTTTTCCAAGTTGAAGAGCCCTAACCTTTTTAGCCTCTCTTTATAGGGGTATCCTTCTATCCCCTTTACCATTTTGGTGGCTCTTCTCTGTACCTTTTCTAATAATGCTATATTCTTTTTAAAATTCAGTGACCAGAATTGCACACAATATTCAAGGTGCGGTCGAACCATGAAACAATACAGAGGCATTATAATATCCTTATGTACTCTCTACTAATGATATTCTTTATATATCTGATTTTATATGTTCCACAATTTGGTAATATCATTGCCTTTTTAGGTTTTAATTTACTTTAATGTTTCAGCATGTTTAATATGTTTGTTCTTAATTTGTTTGAGGTTTACCTCCCTGAAGAAGGCAGGTGTGCCGAAACACGTTATGTTGGGGTTTTCTAATATGCGGAATATTTCTTTATGGAAAGAGTGGTGGATCCGTGGAATAGTCTCCCAGTGGAGGTGGTAGAGATGAGGACAGTATCTGAATTCAAAAAAGCATGGGACAAACACAGAGGATCTCTAAAGGAAAAAAGGGGACTGTTGTAGTGGTTGATATGGAAGGACAGACTACATAGGCCATGTGGTCTTTTTCTGTCTTCATGTTTCTATGTTTCTAATTCTTCTGCATCACCTTTAAACAGGACCAGCCCGTCCATTGTGCAAGATTATTCTTCACACAGGGCCCCATGCTTCAGGGGCCCCCGCGAAAACAACATCTTGCATATTCGACACCTGCAGCTGTATTGCAGTATAGGCCGCTGGCGCGGGGAGTGCCGGGAAACAGGAAGCTCCCATTGACCTCCAGCGCGCCAGCGGTCTATACTACAATACAGCTGCTGAAATGAAGGAAAAAGGTGCTTTTCACTTCAGTGGCTGTCAGAGGTGAGCCGGGGCCTCTTTGGCTCCCTCTAAAGACATTTGGACAGTTACGGGGCTCTTGGGGGGGAGGGGTTAAAACTGGAAATAGCTGATGGGGAGGGGGGCTTGGACTGGAAATGTGCTGAGTGGTGGGGGCTTGGACTGGAAATTGTCTGAGTGGGGGAAGCTAGGACTGGAAATAGCTGATGGGGAGGGGGGTTTGGACTGGAAATGTGCTGATTGGGAGGGGGCCTTGTACTGGAAATTGGCTGATGGAGGGGCTAGGATAAGACTGGAAATGGCTGATGGGGGGCTAGGATAAGACTGGAAATGGGCTGATGGGGGGGCTAGGATTGGAAATGGACTGATGGGGAGGCTAGGATTGGAAATGGACTGATGGGTGCTAGGACAGAGCTAGAAATGGTTTATGGGGCTAGAACTGGAAGTGGCTAATGGTGCACTAGGTTTGGAAATGGGCTGATGGGGGGGCTAGAACTGGAAATAGACTGATGGGGGGATGGGAGAATGAGACTAGAAGGGAGTGGATGCTGGGTTGTGCTGGAACTAGAAGGGAGCTGATGTTGGGGGAGGACTAAAATAGGATGGGGCTGGGGGAGTGAGGATGGAGAGAGGAAAATATATTTTGTGTGGGAGGGAAGAAAAATCTAAGATTGGCAGGGTATTGGGAGAGTAAGTGGGGATTAAGGATGGAGGGGTGAAATTTGAATGAATGATAAAGGAATAAAGAAAGAAATGGAGGAAAGAGCAAAAGGAGAAAAATCAGTATGTTAAAGCAGATGTAGAGAGAGAATGGAAAACAACTAGAAGAGAGAAGAAAGGACAAATGGAGAGCAGACAATGGAGAGTTAGCAGAAGACACGAAGAAACCAGAAGAAAGTGACTGGAGCAATTGCAACTGAAAAATAAAATGCACAAACAACAAAAGGTAGAAAAAGAAATTCAAAATAAAAAAGTATTAATTGGAATATGTCAGCTTTGGGAAATGTGCATCGCTAACATCTTTGCGTTTTTGTTTAGTACAAGAGGAAATTAATTTATAGTTTTATTTCTGCAGTGTTGTTGTACATTCCACGTTTGGCTTTTGGGATTCCCAGTTTAATTATTGTCTTCCTATTTCTAAATTGTGATCCCTTGTTCTTTGTTTGGTGACTGTCTATGTTCTGCATGTGTAACTGAGCTGAGGTATTCTGTTTATGTAGTTTCTATTTGTCAGTGCCACTTGTTCTCTTTCCCCGGTAGGAGATGTATTGGTATTCTCTAAGATGTATTTGTTTAATATTTGCATTGTTGCCTTTTGATAGGTAGGGTTTGGTGCTTTGTGAGTCCTGGTAGTCCTTTTATGATACGGTGGGTTTTCTATGGGTTCTAAATGGTCAGTGTTTTTTCCATTTTCTGAAAGATGCTTTTTTGGCAACAACAGCCTCTCTGACCTCACCTTTAAACCATGCTGGCAGTTTTTTGGACTTCCTTCCACTTTTCTTAAAGCATGGAATACAGCTGGTCTGGGCTTCCAAGATAGTATTTTTAAATAACACCCAAGCTTGATGTAAATCTTTAACCTTTGCATCTGCTCCTTTTAGTTTTTTCTTAACTATTTTCCTCATTTTATCATAGTCTCCCTTTTGAAAGTTAAAAGGTAGTACTGTGGATTTCCTTGCCATCCTTCCTCCATTTATTAAATAAAATACGATCATGCTATGATCACTATTGCCAAGTGGCCCCAACACCCTTATCTCTTGCACCAGATCTTCTGTTCCACTAAGGACTAGGTTCCAGATGGCTTCCCCTTTTGTTGGTTCATGAACCAACTGCTCCAAAAAGCAGTCATTTATTTCATCTATAAACTTTGGGGTATGTTTACTAAAGTGCGTTAGTGCAATTCGCGTTAGGAGCCGCGGTAGAGACAGAAACCCCAAATAAGGACATGGGCGGTATATCGTTACCAAAAACGAACGAGCGTTACAGGGCGCCATGGCGCGTTACCGCGCGTTAATCTTAAGAAGGCGTACAGACACAAATCACTGAAACAGAGCTGTAGCACAATGGTTACTTCACTGACTGCTGTTGCAGGCAGCATGGGTTCAAGTCCCCAGTGTGCTTAACGCAGAAGGCTGGCCCAGGCATCACCCTGTACATTACATAGGGAATGAGGAGGCATGTTTTTCTTTACATTCAGTAGTGTTGCCAGAAACACACCCTCACAGTGGCGTAACCGAAGGTGCCGCAGAAGGCACCCCATAATGCACTACACAGGCCACATTATAAAGTGCACTGTCCGCTGAGGCACACCAAAATGCCCCCTATAGAACACCCTATAAGGCAACCTAAAGGGCGCCAGATAGGGTGCCGCATGGGGCACCTTATGAGGCACTGTAAGGTTATATTACGCTGAGGGGCTGTCGCTGGTAGCACTAATGTGCATTAAAAATATACAATGCTGCAGACAGCCCTATAAAATAAGCCCACTGTGGGTTTCAACCCATGACCACTGGCCCCATAGGCAGTGAAGGAACCACTGGGCTGCAGCCCCATAGCTGTTTGGTGCGGGCGTGGCTACGTGCGTTGGTGCGGGTGTGGCTACGTGCGTTGGTGCGGGCGTGGCTACGTGCATTGGTACGGGCGTAGCCACGTGCGTTGGTGCGGGCGTAAAATCGTGCGTGGGTACGTGTGTTGTTACCAGTGTGGGCACTTTATATTACAGACTCTTTAGGGTGTCTTGCACCTATGAATTATGCTAACAGATGTAAGTGTGATGGCCTATGGTTTATCAGAGCCTGTGAGCAGGTGCTGGATTTTCACAGGGTTGGATTGGGCCAGTCACACCCATGATGCACTGCACATGCAAATCAGCTGTCCACAGATACACACCATGGGAAATGCACCCCCACAGCACCTCGGCCTGGTAGGGGGTACTGACCGTGTGTTTTACTGGCACAGAGTAGCTACACACCGTCACATTGTGCGGGTACTGCGCTCACCGTGAGGGTGCAGTGAGGCGCACAGCACCAGGTCCACAGCACCATCCATGGCAGACATAGGCCATGCTAGACATCCACAGCAGTGTTAATATGTGGGATAGGTAGTTTCTGCACAAACACCTTGGATATATCTGTCTGTCTCAGTCAGGTGTAGTCCCTATGGACCCTTAGGGGGATTATGGTGGTAAACAGGGTCTCCCATTAACCGATCCACATTCTACCTCCCTGCAATGGTGGCAGTAGAAGGGACCATCAACCCCAGTTCTGCTGTGGGAGAGACACCCCTCAGGGCAGTCAATGCAGCTCTCTACATATCCATAGCACAATAGCAGACAGAAATTAGGCCTGTATATGCTAAGCTGCACCCCACCACTATCTGATATTCTCCTGCAGCAGGCCTTCAGCTGCTGCTGCACCCTGCAAGGCTCTCCATCGAGACACATACCAGCTGCAAACAGTCTGCTAGTTGGTCCATAATGCATGTTCCTGTTGGAAATGCATGCACCCAGAACTGGACTGGGATGGCAGCATACACAACAAGCAGATAAGTCAGTGACTGGCCCCCAAAGGGAACCACATAAATATCACATGAGAGAAATACTATGTAGCACTATGGGGATGCCTAGCCATGCTGTGGTCACTGCACAGTCAGGGTGAGATTGATCTCCCTGCAGGACATACAGCGGTCACCCTGTCTGTGTAGGTGGTGGCTGGGCACTAATATGCCGCAGTCAGTGTCCTATGCGCTGTGTAGATGCAGCCTGGCCAGGCCACCCTGTCTGGGCTATACCCATGGTACCTTGCTCCTCATTATGCACATTGGCAGGCCAATACTGGCAACAGTGCTGGCAGTGTGGGCTGTGGAAGGTGTTTGCAGCCACCACACACTGTAGAGACAGACACACACTCCGACACCTATGCCAGCATTGTGCTACTGTAGAGGAGTTCAGCAGCCCTGCCCACCACACCAGTCCTGGGCACAGTCCAGGCATGGATATGGTCTGCAATACTGTTGGGCGTCACTTCCCAGGGTGGTAAACACTGTCAGAGACCTGACCTGTAGCACACACCGCTGACATCAGAAAGATTGTTATGATGGAGCTCAATGAGCAAACTGTGCTTAACGTAGGACTTGCTATCTGCCAGTACTCATAGGAAACGTTTGATAGGTGTGTACCGTATACCCAGGTGTAGGGTGGCATTGCTAGGGTATGCATGTGGTAGTATTGGGAGATGCACGCAGGGCCCAATGTCCTGCCTCTCCAGGAGGCATTAGCCAATGGGGCCTGTGGGTGTGGGTGTGGGTGTGTCTGGCCCTGTTGGCTGCTGCTTTACGGCAGAGGTTCCCAACTCCAGTCCTGGTGTGCCAAACACTGTTTGGGTTTTCATGCTGTCTCTGATTAATATGCATGAGCTACATCTGCATACCATGGGGGTGGTGCATAGATATGCAGCACAGGCATCTTTATTCACGGCAGCATGGAACCTGAATGGTGTGTGGCCCTCCAGGACTGCATTTCGGAGACTCTGCTCTAGGTAATGCGCCTGTTTATGGTTTCTGTGCTCGGTGGGGTAAAATATAGGCGTATTAACCATGCATATGTTCTCAGCAATAAAGGTTTGTCATTATAATCATGGTACAGTTGTGAGAAAAATATGTGGACTGGATTGGATGTAGCCCCAGCTGGGCTTTGAACCTGTGACCTTCTGTTCTTGCACACACTGTCTGTGTGCACTGCACCACTGTGTTGCCACAGATATGCTGTATTCCCTGGGAAGTCCATGACTGTACATCCAACAGGGCCTGTCTGTTGCTGTGGACGTGCCAGCCTGCACATGGCTAGGCCACTGTCTGCTGTGACTAGCAGCCACTGCCCCCTCCATCACCTGTACCCTTCCGCCAACATGCTGACATGTCCTTATCTTGGAAAATGCATATGACCTGATTGAGGTGTGGCACTCCAGGACTGCATTTGGGGGAATCGGCTGTTGGTGATGCCCATTGTTATGGTGTGTGTGCGGTGTAGGGTAACATATTGGTGTTTGAACAATGCCTATGTTCTCTGCAATAAAGGGGTGTCTTTACTATCTCTGTTTAGTGGTGGGTAAGATATGGGGACTGGGTTGGCAGGGGCCCCAGCTGGGATTTGTACCTGTGACCCTCTGATCCTACAGGTACTGGCTGTGTCCGCTGCACCACACTGTGGCCACAGAAACAGTGCAGTCCCTGGAGATAGGACACCTGGCCGAAAGAGTCAGAAACCCTGCTCTGCACATTTGTACTGTGGGCTCATTCACCTTGTATGGAGACATAGGTGCACATAAACCCCGAATATGACCTCGGAATAAGGGGATAGAAAGATACCCAAGCTGGCCAATAGTGATATTAATGGGCAACCATAGAAAACACTCCCAGGAACGCTCATAATTAAAATTAGGGAATGATTTTTGGAAGGGTCTATGCTCCGTGGACCCTTCCAAAACTCATTTCTTTTTTTTGGAGCTTTCCTGGGAGTGTTTTGTATGGTTGCCCATTAAGATCACTGTTGACCAGCTGGATTATAGTTTTTTAGGATTTTGTTGTGGTCTTTTTCCATTTCTATTTGCTATTTTGTTCAGTGCACATGTATCACACTGCTCACTTTTTGTAGGTTTCCCCGGTTTTGCTGTACATTGCTGACGGAAATGGTTTCTCTTCCCTTTAATATGCCTTTAACGGCAGGTTTTCATTCGTGTTGGAATTGAGCTCTGAAATTCAGCGCGTTAGTGTGAGGGGAGCCTCTCCCCGCCCACTCTCCGCCAATTTACCCCTTCTCTCCGCCCACTCTCCACCTTCTGCGCTGTTTTAACGCGCCGCGGGGGTTTACGATCGTTAACTGCGGTTAACGCGCGTAACGTACGGTTAACAATCGTTTGCACATCAGAACGCGCGTTATGACGTGCGAACGATCGTTAACCGTACGTTACGCACGTTATTTACGATTACCGCAGTTTAGTAAACATACCCCTTTATCTCCCTAGCTTGTCCTGCCGTGACACTGACCCAGTCTATACCAGGGTAATTGAAATCACCCATTATTATTACTGTGTTGTAACTTTTTGTTAGCTTCCCTGATTTCTTTGAGCATTTCATCATCCATTTGTTCATTCTGGCTAGGCGGTCGATAGTACATTCCCCCTGCCATCGCCTTCCCCTTCTCCTTTTTACATGGAATTTCAATCCATAGAGATTCTACAATGTATTTGGTTCCTGCAAAACTTTAATCTTTTGTGGCTCAATGCCCTCTCTAATAGAGTGCAACCTCTCCACCATTTTGATCTGTTCTATCATTACAATATAGTTTGTACCCAAGTATCACAGTGTCCCACTGGTTGTCCTCCTTCCACATGGTTTCTGCGATACCAATCATATCTAACCTCTCATTTAGTGCTATATATTCTAACTCGCCCATCTTATTTTTTAGACTTCTAGCATTTGCATACAAGCTTTTTAGAGGCTGTATTTTATTCATATTAATCTGGTTATGAGTAGGCAGGGGTAATTTTGGAATCTTGGCGACTTTAACATCCACGTCGACAACCCCTCCGACCCCCACGCCTCAAAGTTCCTCGCCCTCACCTCCTCGTTCGACCTCCAACTTTGCTCCACCGCCCCCACCCATCTACATGGCCACTGCCTTGACTTAATAGTCTTCTCCAATTCCTCTCTCTCTAATTTCCGCAACTCAATCCTTCCCTCATCTGACCATCACCTTTTAACCTTTACTCTTCAGCTTCCGCCGTCTCAACCCCGTCCTGTCTCCTCCAACCTATTTAGAAACCTCCATAATATTGATCCCCTGACTCTCTCCTCCACCATTTCTCCATCTCTTTCCTACATTATATCCTCCAAGTCTGTTGACGAGGCACTATCTTCTTACAATGCTACACTATCCTCAGCTCTTGACACCCTTGCCCCACCCACCCCACATCCTGTCAAATGATCTACTCCCCAACCCTGGCTCTCATCCACAGCCCACTATCTACGCATCTGCGCCCGTTCTGTCGAATGTGCTTGGTCCAAATCCCGCTCCCCAGAGGACTTTTTACACTTCAAATTCATGCTTTGTTCCTTCCAGTCAGCCATAGCACTTGCCAAACAAGACTACTACATCCATCTGACCAACTCCCTCACCTCTGATCCTCGTCGTCTCTTTAGCACCCTCAATTCTCTCCTCAAGATCCCCCCGCCCCCGCTCCCGCCCTTCCTCTCTGCCCAAACCCTAGCCAACTACTTCCATGACAAAATCCACAAGATTACTCTCCAGTTCCCCACCCCCTCATCTACCTCCCCCTCCCCAATTCTCCCCATCCATACTCCCTCTGCTACCCTCTCCTCCTTCCCTCCAATCTCTGAAGAAGAAACCACACTCCTTCATACCTCCTCCAAACCCACCACTTGTTCATCCGACCCTATCCCCTACACCCCATCTCTCCCACCATTGACCCCCCATCTCTCATATCCTCAACCTTTCACTCTCCACTGCAACTGTCCCCATTTACTTCAAGCATGCTATTGTCACACCCCTCCTCAAGAAACCCTCGCTCGATCCCACATGTCCTTCTAACTATCAACCCATCTCCCTCCTTCCCTTCATATCTAAACTACTTGAACAAGCAGTCCACCGTCGCTGCCTCGACTTCCTCACTTCCCAGGCCCTGTTGGACCCACTACAATCCGGATTCCGTCCCCTACACTCCACTGAAACGGCTCTTACAAAAGTCTCCAATAACCTGTTCCTGGCTAAATCTAACGGCCTCTACTCTATCCTCATCCTTCTTGACCTCTCCGCTGCCTTTGACACCGTTGACCACAATCTTCTCCTCACCACCCTCTCCTCGCTTGACTTCAAGGACTCCGTATTATCCTGGTTCTCCTCCTACCTCTCCCATCGCTCATTCAGTGTATGCTCTGGTGGCTCCTCCTCCTCCCCTACCCCGCTCCATGTAGGTGTACCCCAGGGATCCGTCCTGGGCCCCCTCCTTTTCTCTCTCTATACGCAGGGCCTTGGTGCGCTTATCTCCTCCCATGGCTTCCAGTACCATCTCTATGCTGATGACTCCCAGATCTACCTCTCTACACCTGATATTTCTCCGGCAACCCAGTCCAAGATCTCTGCCTGCCTTTCTGACATCGCCGCTTGGATGTCTCATCGCCGATTGAAACTGAATATGACAAAGACTGAACTCCTTGTCTTTCCCCCAAATTCCTCCCCTTCTCTTTCCCCCTTCTCAGTCTATGTGGACGGATCCACTATCCTTCCTGTTCCCTTGGCCCGCAATCTAGGGTTTATCTTTGATACCTCTCTCTCCTTCTCCGCACATATCCAGCTTGTAGCTAAGACCTGCCGCTTCTTTCTCTACAACAACAGCAAAATCCGCCCCTTCCTCTCTGAACACACTACCAAAACCCTTATCCACTCCTTAATCTCCTCTAGTCTCGACTACTGCAACCTACTTCTTGCAGGTCTCCCCGTGAGCCACCTCCTTCCCCTTCAATTGATACAAAATCACGCTGCTCGACTAATCTTCCGCCAGTCTCGCCATGCCCACATTACTCCACTTCTCAAGTCCCTTCACTGGCTCCCTGTTCAATTCCGCATCCAATTCAAGCTTCTTCTACTGACCTATAAATGCATTCTCTCTACAGCCCCTCATTACCTCTTATCTCTTGTCTCTCCCTACGTCCCCTCTCGGAACCTGCGCTCCGCTAGCAAATTACTTCTATCTATGCCTTTCACCCGCACCACCAACTCCCGACTTCGCTCCTTCCACCTCGGCTGCACCCCACGCCTGGAACAGCCTACCTATGTCTGTACACCAGGCACCCTCCCTAGCCCTCTTCAAATCCAGATTGAAGACCCACCTCTTCACGATTGCTTTCAGATCCTGACTTCTATCTTTATCTTATGCCTTGCCCTGAACTGACCTATGCTCTCTATTATTCTGACTAGATTGTAAGCTCCAATGAGCATGACTCTGATGGGTAGGGACTGTCTTTTGTATGTGGGCTGCCTCTTGTAGGTTAGCTGTACAGCGCTGCATGCGTGGCGCTCTACAAGTGCTAAATAGTAGTAGTAGTAGTAGTAGTAATCTTTTAGCTCTGCTGCTCTGTATTTAAGGGCATTTGGGTTACTTTTGTCTTTACTGGAACCTCCCTGACTTCAATCTTTTGCTAGCATCCTTCAAGGATACATTGTTCTGAACCATGCGCTCTTGGGCGACTGTCAGCTTTCCCCTACATGTTTTGGCACGTAGCTTTAGGGACCCATTTAAGTGTTTTCTAGCCCATACTTAGCATTGCATAAACTGTTTGCAGCGATGACCGCTGCAGGAATTACTAAGATGTTCTTCAAATGCCATGTATGTTTTGCTGCAGGGTCTGTCAGAACAAACAACTCACTTTGCATTTGCTTATACAATAGCTTTGGTGCATGTACATTACCCTGTAGTGTTATGGGCATGCAACAGACTAGTATATATAGTCTGGTTGTATGACCATATCTGTTTCATTCGTATTAATGTGTTGTTTGCATGAGTACACCACTGTCAGTGTGAGCATCAGCTTAGGAGATGTACATTTTGCCAGTGGGGGTGTGGCCGCATGGAGACAGGAAGCATCTGAGAAGTCTATCTTTTCAGAATACAGTGGACATGGGGACGTATGCCGCACCGCGGACGTATTTCTCCCTGATTCCAGAACTGTGGGTGCATCTATACCCGTGGTTTCGGAATCAGATTTATTACATGCCCATTTTCAGGTTAGACATTTCTGCCGGCCGGATGTGACTGTTATAGAATCACGCCCTTAGGGGATTATTTTAGAAACCTTATTCATGAATTACACATGTAAATATGACCAGTTGTAAAAGGCCATTTTAAGTAGGAATTTTCATAATCACACCTTTGTGGATGTGGATGTGGCCTAGACAGCACTGAAATCTATACCTGTACCCCAATTTATTTATTTTATTTATTTATTTTCATTTGTATACCGCTACTTCCAGTGATCAGAAGCGGATAACTTGCACGTCAAACATAACTATGGGTTACAACTGTATGAGTTACAAATTTACATTTGATTTTCGGGTGAAGAACATTAGGGTTAACATATGATAAATTACTTAGTAACAAATATACATTAGAAGTAACATGTGTAGAATATATGAGTAACATATATACAAATTTACATGAGAAGAGCCAATTTCATATAGAAGATACAGGTGTAAGACTAAAATTGTCTGTGTCTAGATTTAAATCTGCTCCCCGATACGAACAGGGGAAAAAGTGCTTCTTTTGTTCTTCTCTTTACAGGGGAGATAAAGGGGGATATCCCTCTTAATCCCCAATGGGGGGGCCATTCCAGAACCCAAATAAGGGTTTGTACATGTGCTGGGGACGTTTATGTGGCAAAAATGTCTACGGACATATTCCGGTACATGGCGCCTGTGCACGTTTATCTCACTTGCACGGTGATGTCAGAATGTGCCTGCAAAGGACAGAACAGGGGCATGATTTGCCGCAGAGATGTGTATAACATATTCAGGAAAGGCCCAGGTATGTTTTCCAACTTTCCTACAGATGTGCCCATTATTCCTGCTGTATACGTGGAATAAGGCCAATACTTAGAAAATGTTTTGCTGTGTTCTACAATTCATCCCTACAAATCAGAGTGTGAGTGTGTGGTTTGAGGGTTGCATGGGTGGATCTGGTGTGCTGATCTGCAATTCAGGGGGGACATGAATGCCTGGCCAGTACCTGGACCTTATGGATGACTGCAGTGACACCAGGTCCTACAGTAATAGGGCAGCCATACAACAGCTGTGCCAGGCACTGGGAGACCTGACAGCTGTTGTGACAATATTCCACAGATTGTGTCATGCGCCCTACATCCTTACCCAGTCCAGGATCCCTGCAAGCTGCAAGAGTAGTGATATATCTGGAGGCTGGGTACTTGTTATGATGGAACAGGGATCCCCCTCCCATACCCACACAGGCCTGACCAGGGGAGGCAGGCAGGGTGGCCCCACAGAAAGCAGATATATACAGACCAACATAAGCCAGAACAGAGAGTGGACATTCTATGGGACAGGTGTAGCCACATGTAGGGAGCTGCTGTGTGAAATATCAGTACCCAGATATGTGGGAAACAGATGCCATAGCCATATAGCCAAAGTCATAAGAAGAGTATAGTTACGTCGCTCAGCAAGACATTGCATCCTTTGGGGAATTGCAAAGTTAGTTTAGGTGATTAAGATTGCTAAGGATCCATACTTAGCATTTTAAAGAGTGTTTTTGGAGATGACCAATGCAAGAATAACTGAGGAGTTGTTATACTGCCTTGTACATTTTGATGCAAGATATGTCATGACAAACATATTAATAGCTACTTGATCTTATTATATCTTAAAGTGCACTGAGGTCACTTTTTAGTGTTCTGGGCATGAAACAGACTAGTATATATAGTCTAGTTTAAGAACATAAGAAATGCCATACTAAGTCAGATCAAGGTCCATCAAGCCCAGTATCCTTTTTCCAGCAGTGGCCAATCCAGGTCACAAGTACCTGGCAGGTACCCAAAGTCCACAGCTTCCACAGTGCTCCTCCTGGGATAAGCAGTTGATTTCCCGGGTCCTAATGGTTTATGGCCCTTTCCTCCAGGAACTTGTCCAAACCTTTTCTAAACCCAGCTACACTAACAGCCAGGGGCGGCCCAAGGGGGGTGCGGGGCCATGTGCGGAGACTCGATGCGGGGCCTCATTTGCATAAGAGGCCTCATTTGCATAAATATTTGCATAATTTTACCATATACTAACTTTTAGTAAACATGCCTCTTAATGAGTGTATGGATAAAGAAAGACTAAAAGATTTCTACATTATTATAATCCAGTGCCAACCGCCAGACACATTAGGAACTACTACAAACACTGCCCATTTAGAACCCATAGCAAACCCGCCGTATCCTAACAGCACTACCAGGACTCACAAAGCACTATACCCTACCTATCAAAAGGAAACATGCAAATATTAAACCAATACATTTCAGAGAACAACAATACATGACCTACTGGGGAAAGAGAACAAGTGGCAATGTCAAATAGGAATTATATAAACAGAATTATGGACCTGCGGGCTTAACAGAGACGCGAGGGAGACACTCTCCCTTCGCGAATCTGAAAGCCGGCACAGAGGGGCTCAGCCGTCGCAGAGGGAGGGAGGGACTCAGCCGGGCAGAGGGGGCCCCGCGGGACACTCCATTCTGCTGCTGCCGCGGCGGTAGCAGCCAGCTTTTTTTTTAAATTTAATTTTGAAAAAAAGCAGAATGTTCTTTGCGCAGGGCCCCCTGAAACGCGGGGCCCTGTGCAAAAAACATTCTTGCTCAATGGACGGGCCGGCCCTGCTAACAGCTTTTACTACATCCTCCGGTAACGCATTCCAGAGCTTGATTACACGTTGAGTGACAAAATATTTTCTCTTATTAGTCTTAAATGGGTTACATTGTAGTTTCATTGGTGTCCTCTAGTCTTTCTACTATTTGATGGCGTAAACAATCGATCTACATTAACCCGTTCCACTCCATTCATTAATTTACAATCTTCTATCATATCTCCCCTCAGCCTTCTCTTTTCCAAGTTGAAGAGCACTAACCTTTTAAGCCTTTTCTCATAGGAGTATCCTTCCATCCCCTTTACCATTTTGGTGGCTCTTCTCTGTGCCTTTTCTAATTCTGCCATATCCTTTTTAAGATAGGGTGACCAGAATTGCACACAATATTCAAGGTGTTGTCGAACCATGGAACGATACAGAGACATTATAATATCCTTGGTTTTATTCTCCATTCCTTTTCTTATGATTCCTAGCATTCTGTTAGCTTTCTTGGCTGCCGCTGCACACTGGGTGGAGGGTTTCAACATTATCCACGATGATTCCTGAATCTTTTTCCTGGGTGGTAGTTTCTAAGGCGGTACCTTGCATAGCGTAACCAAAGTTTGGGTTGTTCTTTCCTAGGTGCATAAGTTTGCACTTATCCACTTTAATGCCCAGTCTTCCAATTTATCAAGGTCCTCTTGCAGTTTTTCACAATCCTCTTGGGTTTTAACAACTTTGAATAATTTTGTGTCATCTGCAAATTTGATCACCTCACTTGTTATTCCCATTTCCAGGTCATTTATGAATATGTTTGCATCAGCATTTATGTCTCATCAGTATTTATGTCTAGTTTGCATCAGTACAACACTGTCAGTGAGACAAGCAGCTTAGGAGATGCACATTTTAACCGAGGAGGTGTGGCCAGAGGTGTCCGCGGGTATATCACTGAGAAGGGCAGGATCGAAAACGTCCAGCTTTCCAGAATACTGTGAGTGCGGGGACATCCAAACTGACTGCGGCGTTTACCCATGTCCCATAATATTAGCATAGATGGGTTTCTCTGCTTCACTCTATAGCCCATGCCTGCACCTGGGTGCATGCCTCACACTGGACACATGCACAGGCCAGACACATCGATGTGCCGATTCCATAAACATTGGCCCGTCTATACCCATGGATGCAGAATTGGCATGGAATTGTGCCCATTTTTTATTTAAACGTATCCCCAGGCCGGATGTGGATTTTGTGGAATCTGCCTCAATGTTTACTCCCCTCTCTTAATTGCAACAAGGGAAAGACACGTGTAAGCGATGACATTTACACATGTGAATTGTAAAATGCTGGCACTCACACATGTAAGTTGCCGAGTTTCCGACACTGATTTTTTTCCATGTGTACCTTTGTGAAATAGCTCCTACTGCTGCCCATAAATGCTCATCCCCGTGAGTTCCTGCTTTCCTTCTTTGGTATAAAATCCATGTCCAGGTGAGGGACAGAAATATGTTGATTTTACATCAGAATTTCACGTGCCCTCCCCCTCTCCTCTAAAACTGGCATAGATTTGTAGACGTTTGCAGTTGGACGTCAATGCAACCACAAACAGCCTTTCTAAAATGTTCCTTTTAAAAAATAGTTAAAAACATCCTTGGCCAACTAACATAATTTCTATTAAAAAAAGCCTTGCCCAACACTGAGTTTTCGTACCACTTCTGGTTTGAATTTTTGATTTCAGGTCCATCCAATAAAAGCCTTGTTAACTAAGGATTTTTTGCTTCTCCACATAGAGCGAGCTACAGAACTAAATGTGACCCTTGGCAAAAGGATGAACAGTTTTTTCTTTTTTCCTAAGAAATCTTCTCTGGATTCCTGGAAATCAATCTCACAGTTTCAAGTGAAGTACACAGTTAATATTTTATTATTTTAAAAGTACATCTAAATATCCCGCACATTTGTATGAATATAGCATGTGTGACTGGAGTTTTTCATATATATTTTACCAAAACTCTTAAGAAAAGTTTTGCTGTAGTGTGTTTATGCAGTTAGTACTGACTAACATCTGTGGGAATCTTTTAGCTGTAATGACGCTAACATAACACAAAAAATTCCTATCCTATTGTGCTTTTTTCTTGTTTGCCAGCTTGGATATTATGCTTCAATTGTTTCTAAAGCTGAATTTCAGCTGCAAGCTGTTCCTCTTTTAAGGAACACCGTACAATTGACGATTCTCAGGACATCTGTATACCCTTAATGGCTTATTTAGTGTCAGTTTGGTATTTAAGGGAAAAGATTTAGTCCAGATCACTGGAGATTAAGTTAAATTAGGAAATGCAATTAGAGCCCAGGGCACAAATAATATTAGTAACACTGAGTCGAAGGCTATTGCAGAGTGTTAAATGGATAATATATTAGTGTTGCCTGTAAATACAGTTGATTAGATTCTGATCTTTCTCATATAGTTCAAATGGACAGAAACTGTCGGTTCTAATCTTTTTAGTATGATAAATCTCAAGGAGGTGAAGGGACAGAAAACTGAAAGCCAACTGTTGCAAAGGAAGAGCTTGCTTAAATTTAATGTGACAAATTTGCAATGACATCATCTGCTGGCTCAACATAAGGGTTTCCAAGAAATGTCAGACTAGAATGTAAGTGCACACCAGCTTTCAGGCGTTCTAGGCGTATACTACACAGGTGTTTGCTCTTGAAGAGAACCATGTGGACTTTCTTTAACAATGACTGGGGGTATTTTAATAGGCAAATTTCATTTTCAAGATTCAACATTCTGGACTGTGCCAATGATTTTGAGTCTTGTTTATGATATTGTGGAGTAGTTTCAAATTCCCTGCACTGGGTTAAAGGTACAATACCTCAAGGAGTCATTAGCGGGATGGGAACAGCTGGGGGAAGTAGAAAAGCAACGGGCAAAACTGAAAAGGGATATTTTAAGGGTAACAAATCTTTTTGTTAGAAAGGTAAATAAATGTAAAAGGAAAAGAAGGTCGCTATGGTTCTCAAAAGAAGTAGTTGAAAAGGTGAAGAAAAAGAGGGTAGCCTTCATAAAATACAAGAGATCACAGAGAGAGGAACACAAGCATCAATAATTGGAAAAACTTAGAGAAGCTAGGAAAGTAGTCAGGAAAGCAAAGATACAAAAAGAAGACAAGATAACCAATGCAATAAAATGGGGGGGACAAAGACATTTTTCAGATATGTTAGTGAGAGGAGAAAGTGCAAAAGTGGTATTGTCAGACTCAAGGGTGAAGGGGAGGAATATGTAGAAGCTGAGGAGGATAATGTGGAATTGCTTAAGAAATATTTTTGTCTTGTATTCACAGAGGAAGGGCCATGAGCAAGATCTCTGAAAATACCCAGAAATAGGAGCAGAAGTGAACGGGATCTTGAATGATTTTCAGAAGATTGTATTCATGAGGAACTAGCTAAACTACAAGCAGACAAAGCAAAGGGGGGTGGGGGGTGGGATACATCAGAGAATATTGAAGCAACTTGGCGAAGTTCTAGCAGCTCCACTGACTGACCTTTTCAATGCTTCTTTAGGGTTGGGAATGGTCCCAGAGGACTAGAGAAAGACACACGTGTTCCCTTTACACAAAAGCTGAAGTAAGAATGAGGTTGAGAACTACAGGCCGGTTAGTCTGACCTCTGTAGTGAGTAACTTGATGGAAACACTGCAAAAACAGAGGAAAAGTGAGGTTTCTGGTGTCTGGCTGCATAGCTTTACCGGCGATATAGTCTTGTTAGACAAATCTGATTGATTTCTTTGACTGGGTGACCAGAGGGTTGGACCAAGGGAGAGCCCTAGATGTGGCGTACTTGAATTTCAATAAAGCTTCTGACACCGTTCCACACAGGTAACATAAATAAAATTGAGCACTCTAGGAGTGGACCCTAAAGTGACTGAATGGGTTAAAAATTGGTTTGGGAGTTGACAAAGTTTACAGGTAAACGGAGCTCACTCTGAGGAGAAGGATGTTACCACTAGTATGCTAGAGGGATCTGTCTTTGGTCTGATTCTACAGATTTTACACCAAAATATTGTTTTTCTTCATCAAAAGTGAAATCAGGTTTTCCTAAAGTGGGTTTTCACACTGATTCTAAATCTGTAATTAGTTTCTCTCCTGCACATATGGTTTTAGAGATATCATCGATAAGACGTTTCTATAAAATGTTACATATCGTCAACATTGAAAAAGTCAGATGTCACACGTGCTAATTTGGCATATTTGCATGTAAGAAATACACTACAAATGTTTTACAAAAGACTTTCTGCTGTGAAGTTTGTCAGGATTTTCACAATACAACATCTAGCAGCAATCTGCCATCATGCCCTCATCCTTGGTAACGTTTTTCCATGGCCTGAATGTCGTTGTGAAACTTCTCATCCTGTTTGTCATTCACTTCACCCAAATTTGGTGGAAAAAAGTGAAGATGTGAGTGCATGAAGTGCATTTTCAATGACATGCGGCAACCAAGTTTACGATATGTGTCAAGTAACCTCTGTACTCCATCAGCATAATCTGGCAATTTGTGATTACCCAGAACGTTTTCACAGATCCACTTAAATGTTTGTCATGCTTCAAGTTCCAAAGCATCCAAGCATTTTCCAAATTCTTCATCCTCCATCACATGACTTATTTGTGGCCCTCACAAAAAATGCCTTCTTTCAGTTTTGCAGCAGTGATTTTTGGAAATTTAGAAACAAGATGGAGGAGTGGCCTAGTGGTTGGGGCAAGGTACGTCAGGCCATAAGGTCAGGGGTTCAAATCCCACTAGAGGACAGCAACCTTGGGCCGGAAGGACTGGGGTTTCTAGTCCCACAGGTGCTCCTTGTGGTCTTGGGCAAGCCACTTAACCCTCCATAGCCCGTGTTCCCTGTAAAATAGCTATCTCCAAGTTATAATGCCCTGTTCAATGTAATTTCAGTTTGTTCAATGTAAACTGCACTGATGCAGAATAGCACAGTATATAAGAGAATAAAAATAAATAAATAAGATACTGGAATCCTTTTGCATTTGTTTGCACCATTCTTTTCAGTACACTTTTTCATTAAACCCAGTTTTATATGCAAAGGAGAAAGCAAAATGTTTGCTGGATCGACTAATGAAACATGACTAACACTGCTGCTTCCTGGATTACAGTATAGGCAGTTCTTAAAGGCCAGTCGTGAACAGCATAATGATCTTAGACAGTGTGACAATCCCAGAGGTAGAGAAAACAGCAATATTTGGTAAATCTACTTTGCATGCCCATCAGCATGCCAATAACCCTAAGATCCCCGCAAATCTAGCATCATAGCATATAGATTGGAGCAATATCTGCAGGTTACCATATATCTTCTTGAGGTGGACAGAGTGTGCAATTGGAATAGATGGCTTTACGTTGATATTATGAATAAGAATGGTCTTGAGGTTTTTTTGTTGAAGAATCAATGAATAAGTGCCATTCTGACGGTCTGTGTACCTGTGAGAAGGCTCCAAAAAGTCTGTTGATATCGTTGCAATAACACATGGGACCATCTACTTTAAAGAACGTCACTAAATTATAATTGCATGTGTGATAGTAGCAAATGAGAATATTTTGAAGTAAGTTCTTTTCTTCAGCCTTGAAGCAAGGAGTTCTGCTTTATCTTTTGAGAGTTCCAAGTTTCGTATAAGATCACTAAGCTCTTCTTGGCTGAATTTCTCTGGGTTGCCATCGCTTTCATCAGGCACGTAGTCTGCATCTTCTCAATTTTTAGGCTGGCCGCCACTTGCACCTTCATCTAACTCCATTTTGTCTGGTACAGAAGACAACCCGTCCTGTGGAAGAACTGGAACAGGAAGTGTTTCATCATGTGGGACTGGTTTCATTGCAGACATAAAATTTGGATACATAATGTTGTGCTTGTTCTTCACAGAGAAGCCTGTGATATTAATCAGACAAAACTAGCAGTGGTTATGATGTATCTCGGCTTCCTCCATATCATTGGTATAGCAAATGGCATCGCTGTTTTCCTTCCATTTAACCAAGCACGTAGTCCATTTGCACAGGCAATGCAAATGATGTGAGGCGCCCGTGACTTATCCTGGTCACCCAATGGGCATCCAAAATATAACTTGTACATTTTGCGAAGATCTGACATTATGATACAATGTTGAATTACAGTAGCAAATGAACCACAAATGTAGCAAAATACATTGGAATTATTCTACACCGTCTTGGCATGATTATTTTATTTCTGATGATTTCTTCAGTGTTATTATTTATTTATTTAAACGGATTTCTATACCGCCTTTTCCTACAATCAAAATAATTAACCTGAAAAGCAAAATAAATAACAATCAATATTGGTAGAGTAATCACTGACACAATTTATATCAGTTCAGCTAGTAGTGTAAAACTTCGGACACTATCATCTTTCAAACCTGATGCGACACAACAAACAAAACCGGTTTGAACATTATTCATCATAGGTTACCCAATACACATGAAATTATTTTTGATGAATTTTTCATGTTGACCAGTGTGTATTTTAACATCTTTCTTAGTGATATTGCAGAAGGGCTGTTGGGTAAGGTTTGCCTCTTCACGGATGATACCAAAATCTTCAATAGAGTAAACACCCAGGAAGGAGTAGATAACATGAGGAGGGATCTAGCTAAGTTTGAGGAAAGGTCAAGAATTTGACAGCTGAACTTTAATGCTAAAAAATGCATTTGGGCTGCAGAAATCCAAGGAAGCAGTACAGTGTAGGAGGTGAACTACTTCTGTCCACGAAAGAAGAGCAGGACCAGGACCTGAGTGTGATTGTTTCTGATGATCTTAAAGTGGCTAATAGTTAACTCCATATGTGCTTCATGAGTAACTGCAATTGTGCCCACCTACCTATTTTATAAGCACAGGACCGGCTTAACCATTAGGCAAACTAGGTGTTCACCTAGGGCTGCAGCTTCTGGGGGTCAGCAAAGAGCAGCCGAGTCAAAGCAAACCACTCAATCCTGACAACCACACAAACTCAAAGGACCATCAGCATGCAATTTTACCCACAGCATGCAATTTTACCCAAAAGTTTAATTATCTAAAGCTTGAGGAAACTAAAGGCTTGAAAGATAATTGAAGGAGGCCCAAGGCTAAAGGTTTGGTTATGGCACTAAATACCCTTGCACTTGCCCTGCAGAAGCAGGTGCATACTTGCTGCCCCATATGTGTATAATGGCAGCAAAGAAAGGCGCAAACTCAAGAAGCTCAGCTTTTGCCCAAAGGAGGCACAAGTACCGGTGAAGGAAGTCAACAAACAGGAATAAGCCTTGCTGACCCTGCCTGCACTAAATGTTGTGCATATTTATTTATTTATTTAATTGCTTTTCTATACCGCACTATTTATTATCAGCACGGTTTACAGGAAACGTATTTGTGCAAAGAGGGCAGTTCAATGCACTTACAATAAACAGGGTAAATAAACATGGATAACAGGTTAACAGGTAACAACTATTTACAATTTAGTATGCAGGCTTATACACCTATCTCGTTGGTAAGTACAGTTGATACAGCAATGACATTCTGTAAATTAAATAGAGGTGGGTTCGGAAGGTAGTGGTGTCGTGGGCATGGGGCTCGTGTGGAGAGAGTTGGACATGAGTGAAGGTGGCTGAGAGCTGTCATTTGAGATGGAGAAGTACTGGGTAAATAGGTGACGTTTCAAATAAAACTGTAGTAAGCCATTCACTCCATTATACCATACATGCATTTTGCATGATAACTATGATGTAGCTGGCTCATGCCAAAAATGGAAAGATCTTAGGCAAAAAGTTACAACTAACCAGGATTTTTACAGTCATGCTTCTTTTTCACAGACAGATTGCCAGGTGCTGGAAACACTGGATGATGCCATAGCCTCTGGGGTCAGCTATCTGAATACCTCTTACCTTGCAGTCACACAGAGTAAGTATAGCTCAATGCCTTTCTCTCGTCTTTGGCCACTTGCTGGCAGGGGCGGCCCAAGGGGGGTGCGGGGCCATGTGCGGAGACTCGGTGTGGGGCCTCATTTGCATAAGGGACCTTATTTGCATAAATATTTGCATAATGTTACCATACACTAACTTTTAGTAAACATGTCTCTTAATGAGTGTATGGATAAAGAAAGACTAAAAGGTTTCTACATTACTGTAATCCAGTGCCAACTGCCAGACACATTAGGAACTACTACAAACACTGCCCATTTAGAACCCATAGCAAACCCGCCATATCCAATATGCAATATCCATATGCAATATCCAAACGAGTTTATAATATTGTATATAGCATTAATTTAACCTGTACATAGTTCTCCCGGTTGTCCCTTGTTGAATTTCCCTGTTCATTGTAAACTCAATGTTACCTGTATGCATTGTAGTATGTTCTTGTTTAATGTACACCGCACTGATTGTAATAGCGCGGTATAAAAGAAATGTTAAATAAATAATAAATAAATAAATAAATCCTAAGAGCACTACCAGGATTCACAAAGCACCATACCCTACCTATCAAAAGGCTACACTGAAAATATTAAACCAATACATTTCAGAGAATACTGGGGAAAGAGAACAAGTGGCAATGTCAAATAGGAATTACATAAACAGAATACCTCAGCTCAGTTACACATGCAGAACATAGACCATCACCAAACAAGGAATCACAATTTAGAAACAGGAAGGGAATAATTAAACTGGGAACCCCAAAAGCCAAACTTGGAATGTACAACAACACTGTAGAAATAAAACTATAAATTAATTTCCTCTTGTACCAAACAAAGCGCAGACGTTAATGATGCACATTTCCCAGAGCTGACATATTCCAGTTAATAAATTCAAAATAAAGAGATATCTTTCTACCTTTTGTGCATTTTTTTTCAGTTGCAATTGCTCCAGCCACTTTCTTCTGGTTTCTTCATGTTTTCTGCTAACTCTCCATCGTCTGCTGTCCATTTGTCCTTTCTTCTCTCTTCTAGTTTTTTTTTCCATTCTCTCTCTCTACATCTGCTTTAACATACTAATCTTTCTCCTTTTGCTCTTTCCTCATTCCTATTTCATCCACACAAATTTTACCCCTCCATTTTCAATCCCCACTTACTCTCCCAATACCCGGCCAATTGCAGATTTTTCATCCCTCCCACACAAAATATTTTTCCCCTCTCCATTTTACTCTCCCAGTCCCAGCCCATTCTAATCCTCCCCCAACATCAGCTCCCTTCTAGTTCCAGTCTCACCCAGCATCCATTCCCTTCTAGTCCCTGCATCAGCCCATTTCCAGTCCTAGCCCCCCATCAGCCCATTTCCAGTCCTAGCTCCCCCATTCATTTCCAGTCCGAGTCCCTTCATCAGCTCATTTCCAATCCTAGCCCACCATCAGCCCATTTCTAGTCATTTCCTAGCCCCACCATCAGCCCATGTCAAATCCTAGCTCCCCTCCACTCAGCCCAATTCCAGTCCAAGCCCCCCCATGAGCCTACTTCCAGTTCTAGCCCCTCCATGAGTCCATTTCAATTCAAGCCCCCACCACAGCCCATTTCCAATCTTAGCTCCCCCCAACAGCCCATTTCCAGTCCTATTCTAGCTGCTCCATCAGCCCATTTTCAGTCCTAGCTCCCTTCCCTCACAGCCCATTTACATTCCAAGCCCCCTCCCCATCAGCTATTTGCAGTTCAAGCCTCCCCTTCCACTCAGCCCATTTCCAGTCCTAGCAACCCCCCAACCCATTACCAGTCCTAGCCCCCCATCAACCCACTTCCAGTCCTAACCCCCCACCACCCCATTTTCAGTTTAAGCCCCCCTATAACCCATTACCAGTCCTAACCCCCCATCAGCCCACTTCCAGTCCTAACCCCATCAGCCCATTTCCAGTCAGCCCCCCATAGCCCATTGCCACTCCTAACCCCCCCCCCCATCAGTTCACAGCCCATTACCAGTCCTAACAACATCAACCCACCTCAAGTCCTAAGCCCTCCCCATCAGCCCATTTCCTGTCCTAGCCCCCCATAGCCCATTATCAGTCCTAACCCCCCCATAGCGCATTAACAGTCCTTACCCTCCCTCAATCAATTTCCAGATAGCCCCCATCAGCCCATTACCAGGCTTAACCCCCCCCCCCATAGCCCATTACCAGTCCTACTCCCCCCAACAACCCACAGGCCATTACCAGTCCTAACCCCATCAGCACACCTCAAGTCCTAACCCCTCACCATCAGCCCATTTCCTGTCCTAGCCCCCCCATAGCCCATTATCAGTCCCAACCCCACCATAGCCCATCACCAGACCTAACCCCCATCACCCCATTTCCAGACAGCCCCATCAGCCCACAGCCCATTACCAGTCTTAACCCCCCCATAGCCCATTACCAGTCCTAACCCCCCCAACAGCCCACAGCCCACCTCAAGTCAAGTCCTAACCCCACCATAGCCCATTACCAGTCCTAACCCCCCATCACCCCATTTCCAGACAGCCCCCAACAGCCCACAGCCTATTACCAGTCTTAACCCCCTCCATAGCCCATTACCAGTCCTAACCCCCCCCCCCCCATCGGCTCATGGAAAATTTAAAAAAAAAAAAAAGCTGGCTGTTGCCGCCGCGGCAGCAGCAGAATGGAGTGTCCCGCGGGGCCCCCTCTGCCCGGCTGAGCTCTCCCGGCCTGGCTGAGCCCCTGTGCGCCGTCTTTCAGATAGGCGAAGGGAGAGTGTTTCCCTCGCGTCTCTGTTAAGCCCGCAGGGGCAGATGGGAAATTCCCCATCAGCCCCTGCTTCCCATCAGCCCCTGCGGGCTTAACAGAGACGCGAGGGAGACACTCTCCCTTTGCATATCTGAAAGCCGGCGCAGAGGGGCTCAGCCGGGCCGGGAGAGCTCAGCCGGGCAGAGGGGGCCCTGTGGGACACTCCATTCTGTTGCTGCCGCGGTGGCAGCGGCCAGCTGTTTTTTTTTTTAATGTAATTTTTAGAAAAGCAGAATGTTCTTTGCACGGGGCCCCCTGAAACGCGGGGCCCTGTGCAAAAAACATTCTTGCTCAATGGACGGGCCGGCCCTGCTTGCTGGCATGCTTTTCTATCAAGCCAACATGCCCATGACTGTGCAAAGTTTCCCTCCTAAGTGTATGAAGCCCTCTGTCTCACAGCTGCTACTATGCTGCCTGCGGGGGCGGCCCAAGGGTGGTGCAGGACCATGTGCGGAGACTCAGTGCATAACTATTTGCATAATGTTACCATAAACTAACTTTTAGTAAACATGCCTCTTAATGAGTGTATGGATAAAGAAAGACTAAAAGATTTCTACATTACTATAATCCAGTGCCAACCGCCAGGCACATTAGGAACTACTACAAACACTGCCCATTTAGAACCCATAGCAAACCCACCATATCCTAACAGCACTACCAGGACTCACAAAGCACCAGACTCTACCTATCAAAAGGCAACAGTGCAAATATTAAACCAATACATTTCAGAGAATAACAATACATGACCTACTGGGGAAAGAGAACAAGTGGCACTGTCAAATAGGAATTACATAAACAGAATACCTCAGCTCAGTTACACATGCAGAATATGGACCGTCACCAAACAAAGAACAAGGGATCACAATTTAGAAATAGGAAGACAATAATTAAACTGGGAATCCCAAAAGCCAAACGTGGAATGTACAACAACACTGCAGAAATAAAACTATAAATTAATTTCCTCTTGTACTAAACAAAAACGCAAAGATGCTAGCGATGCACATTTCCCAAAGCTGACATATTCCAATTAATACTTTTTTATTTTGAATTTCTTTTTCTACCTTTTGTTGTTTGTGCATTTTATTTTTCAGTTGCAATTGCTCCAGTCACTTTCTTCTGGTTTCTTCGTGTCTTCTGCTAACTCTCCATTGTCTGCTGTCCATTTGTCCTTTCTTCTCTCTTCTAGTTTTTTTCCATTCTCTCTCTACATCTGCTTTAACATACTAATCTTTCTCCTTTTGCTCTTTCCTCATTCCTATTTCATCCACTCAAATTTTACCCCTCCATTCTCAATCCCCACTTACTCTCCAAATACCCGGCCAGTTGTAGATTTGTCTTCCCTCCCACACAAAATATTTTCCCCTCTCCATTTCAATCTCCCAGCTCCATCCCATTCTAATCCTCCCCCAACATCAGCTCCCTTCTAGTTCCAGCCCCACCCAGCATCTTCTGCCTTCTAGTCCCCGCATCAGCCCCTTTCCAGTCCTAGCTCCTCATCAGTCCATTTCCAATCCTATCCTAGCCACACCATCAGCCCAGTTCCAGTCCTAGCTCCTGCATCCATTTCCAGTCCTATCCAAGTCCCTCCATCAGCTCATTTCGAATCCCTGCCCCCCATCAGCCCATTTCTAGTCCTTTCCTAGCCCCACCATCAGCCCATGTCAAATCCTAGCTCCCCTCCACTCAGTCCATTTCCAAAACAAGCCCCCATGAGTCTACTTCCAGTTCTAGCCCCTCCATTAGTCCATTTCAATCCAAACCCCCACCACAGCCCATTTCCAATCTTAGCACCCCCAGCAGCCCATTTCCAGTCCTATCCTAGCCCCTCCATCAGCCCATTTCCTGTCCTAGATCCCTCTTCAACCCATTTCCAGTCCTAGCTCCCTCCCCTCACAGCCCATTTCCATTCCAAGCCCCCACCCCATCAGCTATTTGCAGTTCAAGCCCCCTTCCACTCAGCCCATTTCCATTCCAAACCCCCGTCCCCATCAGCTATTTGCAGTTCAATTCCCCCTTCCACTCAGCCCATTTCCAGTACTAGCAACCCCAGTCCATTACCAGTCCTAGCCCCCCCCCATAGCCCATTATCAGTCCTAAGCCCCCATCAGCACACTTCCTGTCCTAAGCTCCCCATCAGCCCACTTCCAGTCCTAACCCCCATCACCCCATTTTCAGTTTTAGCCCCTCCATAGCCCATTACCAGTCCTACCCCCCCCCCCAATCAGGCCACTTCCAGTCCTAACGCCCCATTATCCCATTTCCAGTCTTAGTCCCCCTCCATAGCCCATTACCAGTCCTAACCCCCCATCAGCCCATTTCCAGTCTTAGCCCCCCCCATAGCCCATTACCAGTCCTAACCACCTCCCATCAGCCCACTTCCAGTCCTAACCCCCCCATCAGCCCATTTCCAGTCTTAGCCCCTCCATGTAACCCATTACCATTCCTAACCCTCCCGTCAGCCCACCTCCAGTCCTAACCCCCCCCCCCCATCACCCCATTTTCAGTCCTAGCCCCCCATAGCCCATTACTAGTCCTTAACCCCCATCAGCCCACTTCCAGTATTAGCTCCCCTCATAGCCCACTAACAGCTCTAACCCCCCCATCAGCCCACCTCCAATCCTAACCCCCCATCAGTCCATTTCCAGTCCTATCCCCCCCATAGCCCATTACTAGTCCTAATCCCCCCATCAGCCCACTTCCAGTATTAGCCTCCCCCATAGCCCATTACCAGTGCTAACTCCCCCATAGCCCATTACCAGTCCTAACCCCCCTCCCCCCCCTCAGACCATAGATATGAAAAAAAACAAACTGGTTGCTGCTGCCGCTGCCGCCGTAGCAGCGGTAGAATCAAGCGTCCCGCAGGGCCCCCCCCCCCCTGTCTGGCGGAGCCCTCCCGGCATCAGCTATCAAAGCGCGGGCTTTTCAGAGCCGCGAAGGGAGAGTTTCCCTTTCTTGTGGCTTTGTTAAGCTCGCCAGGGCTGATGGGAAACAGGAAGTCCCATCAGCCCCAGTGGGTTTAACAGAACTGCGAGAGAGAAACTCTCTCTTCGTGGCTCTGAAAGCCGCCGCTGATAGAGCTGATGCCGGGAAGTCTCTACCAGGAAGGGGGGGTTCTGCGGGAGGCTTGATTCTGCCGCTGCCACGGCGGCAGCGGCAGCAGCAGCAAGTGTTTTTTTTTTAAATCTATGGGCTGATGCAGAATGTTGATTGCGCAGGGCCCCCTGAAATGCCGGGCCCTGTGCAAACAACATTCTTGCTCAATGGACCAGCCGGCCCTGGCCGCCTGGCCCCCAAGAGCCCAACACACTTCTCTGCTCTGCAAAGGTTTCCCTGCCCATGGGAGGCCTGTGACTGCAGCCTTAACACCTCTCTGATACCTTTCTGCAAGGGTGTTATTAATAGCTATGAACCGCTGAAGCATTACTGACTGAAGATTAGGACTCATTAGTTTGGAGAGAAGAGGATATGATAGACGTTTATAAAATCAAGAGGGGAGGGGAACGATTACAAAGGGAATGGCTGTTTGATCTTTCAAACAATACTCCACGAAACTAGAGGCCAACAGATTAAAAGCAAATCATCAAAAGATTGGTTTAATCCAGTGCATCATTTAGCTGTGGAATCTGGTGCTGGAGGATGTGATTAAGGCAACTAATATAGTGGGGTTCAAAAGAGGATTGGACAAGTTCCTGGAGGAAAATTATTAGCCAGGTAGAGTTGGAATGGCCACTGCTCATCTTTGGAAATACATCAAATTTTTGGGATCTGCTTGGTGCTTCCGAGGATGACGGTCTTGATGGAGCTTGGTCTGACTTAACATGATTTTTCTGAGGTTTTTATGCTGTGTCTAGTGGCTGGACACACAGAGGTTAATTTTATAAGAGGGCACCATGGGTAGGCATTATTTTATGAAGACCTCCAAAATGTTCTATTGCCAGACTTGCTTGCTCCACTAGTAGAAGCCATCTATTGTGACCAAGCTTTGAACTGCCCTTCCCGGGAACCATGTGCAAGGAAATGTGGTATGAGTGACCCCTATTTACATGACTATGCAACTCTTTATATAGCAATACCTCCCTACAGAAGAACAGAGGGTAATGCCCGAGGAAGCACCATACTGTTATCATAGGGCGCGTAATACTTAGCCCACAGTGGTCAGCATTTTTTAAATGCTGGCTGCCACAGATTTTAAAAATCTGGATATTTAGCAAAAGTATCCAGATATTGGCCAGTGCCAAATATCTGGATTTAGTAGTCAACAGCAGCACTATATGGATAGCGGTGACATTCAGCCACTATGGGGGATTATTTTGGAGTGGAAGAGTAGTCTAGTAGCTAAGGGCAGCAGCCTGGGACCAGAAAAAACAGGGCAAAAATCCCACTGACGCACCTTGGACAAATCACTTAACCCTCCGTTGTCTCAAGTACAAACTTACAGGCCAATGCAGAAAACTAGCGCACCAAAAATGGCACGTTTAAGCACACTTTAAACACATTTAAGCTAACATCAAATGCAGAAAAGAGACGGACATGCATGTAAATGGTGATGGAAAAACTAGTGCCCAGTTAGCGTCACGAGTATTTAAATGTATTTAAATTGCAGGCAAATGAGCTGTACATAATAATCTGGAATGCAAATGTTTGCTGTGCCCGATGCAGACATAGGCATAGAAGATTTAACAACCAGCTTTAGCGCCAGTCTTTCTACGTCTGGGTCTGAGGTGGTTTAAACCTCTAGTGCGTGACCCGACAGGATTTTGATGGCATCAGGGGCGATTGCGTCATTGGGAAAAGCCTCCGATGCCATCAAAATACTATTGGGGGTTGGTGCCCCGACGAAAGTCACTCCCTAGTGGTCTAGTAGCCCGATCCCACCACCCCCCACCCCACTTAAAAAAAAAAAACTTGGTGGTCTAGCGGCCCCAGAACCCCCTCCCGATGTCTTTCAAAATGGGAGTGCTGCCTATATGCTCCCACTCTCGGTCCACCATCTTGGAAAATGGCAGCGCCTGGCCCTGTGCAATCCATCCTGGCTGTCTGACCTCGCCTGGTGCATCCCAGGATACACCACATGGGGTCAGGTGCTGCCATTTTCCAAGATGGCAGACGGAGAGTGGGGAGCATACAGGTGGCACTTCTGCTTTGAAAGATACAGGGAAGGGGTTCTGGGGCCGCTAGACCACTAGGTTAATTTTATTTTAAGTGGGGTGGGGATTCGAGGTTCTGAGGCCACTAGACAACCAGGGAGTGACTTTCTGTCGGGGCATTGGCCCATGACAGTATTTTTATGGCATCTGGGGCTTTTCCTGATGCCGTGATTGCACCAGATGCCATCAAAATCCTATCGGGGCTGATATGCAAATTAGCCATGTAGTGCCCATTTCTGTGGGAGAGCACACCAAACCAGTGCCAATTTCTTGTGTGCATGTGTTTGGCTTGTTCTCCCAGGGTAACACTGCCATTTTGCGCATACTTTAATGCATGGCTCATTTGCAAATGAGCCCCTTTCTGCAGAGCCGCACTGAAATTGTTCGCTATTGGTGCACTGCAAACAGGCATAAAAAGCTGATAGCACGTGACTTCAGCGCCCACTTTCTGCATCGGCCAGTTAGATTGTAAGCCCTCCAGGGATAGGGAAATACCTAGAGTACCTGATTATAACTTGCCTTCAACTACTACTGGAAAGGTGTGAGCTAACAAGTAAATGATCATTTTGTAAGCCCTATTCATGCTTTGGACGTCTAAAACCAGCCTTAGAGACATCCAAAGCACAGAGACGTCTCCAGAGCCATTTCTCCCTGAACCTCACAGTGCCTCCACTTGCTATTTATCTCTCACTAGCACCAGTGTGAAGCCATGACTGCGATGTACCAGATGAGATGGAGCCCACTATTGCTTCAGACCAAAAGCCCCCTGTATCACAGTGCTCAAGTGGCATGGGTCCCAGAGCCTGGTCCAGCAGTCAGAAACCATGGGTAGCAAGGCAAACCTTGACTTATGGCAACACGTACACTGAAAATAAAGTCAAACTAGCACAATGTCTCTGAATCAAATCCTTTCTTGCTGCCACTCCCCATTCTTTGCTGTTGCTGGCCTTCCGTCCTTTCAGAAGCCTCCTCCTCACTCTCTGGGGGCGCTGAATTCCTTTCATAAAGAGGTGGCTGAAGTGAGTCGGGACCAAATTTTGGAGCATCTATGGTTATGTTTATGTTTATTTAAAAGCTTGCTATACTAACATACAGTTGGTTTTGTACCTTAGCGGTTGACAATTAAAAAAGGAAAGGAACGCCATAAAATCATAAAAAAGAATAGGACAACAAGAAATTAGAATGTGCAGTGAACAGAAAAGAAAAACAAATTAAAGGCGTGCTAGAATGTTAAAAAAAGATTTCATGTCTTTTAGGATGGTAAAGTAGAATTTCTCTCCAGTCTACTAAGGCACTTAAAGTGGGTTTTCAAAAGGTCGACGACCCTCTAACAGGTGATGATGGGGGTCATAAGCCACGTTTTCTGGCAACAGCCTCTATCATTTGTAAGAAGGGAAGGAAAGAACAGATCAAGCCTATAAGCGAGGCACTGAAGGAGTGCATTGCTGCAGCTCCCCTGGTGCTCACTCAGCTAGACTGCCAAGGGAATGAAAAGCTTATATGGAGAGGAATGAGCAGTGATCATGCAGAAATTGTCTCAAGTTTTTCGTTACCTAGGCACCTTCTCCTAGTGATCCGACCGCTCTTAAACGTGTTCATGCCAGACTACGAAAGAATGTAGGCATTGTGGCAAGAGCTTCGGAAGCATAGGAAAACACCACAGATGAGACCTATGGTGCTGCAGACCACCCGCATGTTAAGCAAATGAAAGATTTTGTGGTTTCCATAGCTGGCCTTGCTCCCTCCCAGCAGCCTAATTGCAATGTGTGTGCATTCAGAAACTGAAATGCAGAGTGAGGTGACTAGCTAATTCCCACTGTGTCCAGCAGTGGTCTGAACATCCCAATGGCTAAAAATGCAAGAGTTGTGATGACTGTCAGGTACAGTGGCATGAGTTCTCCTCTCTGGGTGGAAGATTGCAACATAGCCTGAGAATGGTCTACTACTACTACTACTGAACCTTACATAGCGCTACAAGACATACACAGCACTGTACACAAACATATAAAAACAGTCCCTGCTCATCAGAGCTTACAATCTAGTCAAGGTAGACACTACGGCAGGTGAGGACAAGATACAACTAAGGGAAGGGAAGGAGACATATGGGAGACTAAGCGGATCCAAAAGTAGCTTCAAAGAGGTGAGTCTTTAGCATGGATTTGAAAAGGGTCAGAGATGAAGCCTGATGCACAGACTCAGGAAGTCTGTTCCAAGTATAAGGAGCAGCAAGGCAGAAGGATCAAAGTCTGGAGTTGGCAGTAGAAGAAAAGGGGACAGAGAGAAGCCATCCACCAGAGCAGCGGAGTTCCCGAGGAGAGGTGTAGGGAGAGAGGAAAGGTAGTGAGGAGCAGCAGAATGAATGCATCTATAGGTCAGAAGGAGAAGTTTGAATTGGATATGGATGCGGAAGGGGAGCCAAGGAAGTGACTGGAGAAGAAGGGTTATATGACCATATCGAGGCTGATGGAAGATTAGCTGCGCAGCTGAGCTTTGACCAGATTGAAGGGGTGAGAGATGATTCAGGGGGAGACCTGCAAGGAGGAGTTTACAATTGTCTAGATGGGAGGTGACTAAAGAGTGGTTAAGGGTCTTAGTAGTGTATTCAGAAAGGAAGGGGTGAATTTTGCTGATGTTATAGAGACAGATGCGACAGGTTTTAGCTATCAGTTGGATGTGTGTGGAGAAGGAGAGGGAGGGGTCAAAGACGACCCCAAGGTTGCGGGCTGAGGAAACGGAGCAGAAGAGTGTTATCCACAGAGACTGGAAAGGGAGTGAGGGGGTTTAGGGGGTTTACTGATCTATACCTGTATAGGCACTGCTTCTCTGGTAAGATCAAGAATTAGATCCTACAAGACAGAACCCACATAAATCACTGATTCAGTGTCCTCATGCTAGCTATACTACCCACCACCAGAGCAGCTGCCGTGCAGGCATGCACACTACAGGCACAGACCCACACAAGGTTGGTTCTAGAATGGGTTCAAGGTCTTGGAACCCTAGACAAACTTAAGCTCTATGCATCCCCCTCCCCCCCCCCTCCAGTTGTCAGAATCTATTGTGTAGCTTTGAATGCCCTGCTCTTTGCTGCCCCCCTCCCAGAAGTTGCTGCCCTAGGTGACTGCCTAGTTTGCCTGATGGTTGGGCCAGCCCTGGACCCAGAAACTACACTTGATCTTAGCCAAAAGGCCGAGAATGCTTAGAGACAAAGAACAGGCAGGCAGACAGGGAACAGAATAACCCTGACCAGAGCAAAGAAAATGTAAGTAGGATAAGAGGACAAGAGAATTGCAGAGATTAACAAGCACTGACCACCAACTCGCCATCACAAACCCCTAATCCAGTCACCAGATCGAATAGAAAAGTTAGTTCTACCTCACTTGTCTTATATACAGTAGCAGATGTAAATGTACATCCACTCATTAGATGAAATATGTTGGTGCTGGCATTATAAAATACAGTACATAGCACACTCATAGTTTGGAAACACACCCTCAAAATGTCCCTTTTTTACAAATACACGGTAACATGCTAACGTGTATGCGCACATTCTCTTTCCTTTTAAAATTGCTTTGTGCCTGTCTTTACATGCATATCTCCCACTTTTATGTGCTTATATCCCCATGTTAGCTTCTTAAAATGATACAGTATGGGGGTAATTTTGTAAAGGATTTGATGGACGTAAAGACCATATACAAGGTCTTTTATAACATTACCCTAGGGCTTACAGACTTTAAAGTACAAACGTTGACAAGAACATGCAAGCTTTTACACAACCTGGGTGTAGGTGTTCTATGGAGTGGAGTTTGTGCGGAGCACAGGTGGAGTCGCAATTTACACATGTATTTAATATAATATCCACAAATGCGTGTACACATGTTCATAGCTTCAATCTAGCTGCAATTTTTGCTGCTTTGCCCTAATATTTTATAAAGACACATAGGCACTATTGCATAATAGATTGCACTATGGCTCAACATTGTGCACTATTAGCCCATAGTGCACACTATTGTTAGTGCACCTCATACCGTCTCTTCCCCAATCCCTCGGAACCAAACCTCCCACTCCTCAATCTGATACCTCATTTGGCCTTCCCACATCCCTCCAAACCAGACCCCCTGGACCTCTGATCTGATCCCCCACTGCCCCTGAATCTGGCCCCAGACCTCCAATCTTAAACACCACCCCCAAACCAGACTCTCAATATGATTTCTTACCCCTCCATACACCATACCACCAGGGTTAACTCTGATGTGTAGTGATGGTGGATGAGAAGTAATCCCCGGTCATTCTTCTCCTATAGGTTGCTGGCATAAAATGGCACTAGTTGACCCCTAGTAGTATCCTCACAGTACCAATGCTAGGAATCAAGTTGCCAAATAAGAAGTGTGTGCCCTTGTCTGGTAGTTTGGTCCCTAGTGGTCATACAGTATTATGACACTACTGCTAGTGCTCTACAGATGCTAATTTGATAGCCCTGGTAAGTCCAGAGGGTTTGAAGTTCAGGGGGGTGGGAGATCACATTGGAGGTTCAGTGGGATTTGAGCAAGACTTCCCTGGTTGTCAGCCTGCTTCTCTAACCATTAGGCATCAGCAGGACCGTACCTAGGCCGGTATGAGCCAAGCTACCATATCCCCTTCCTCTCGCACAGCAGGGAGCAGGGAGGCAGAGGTATGGTGTGGGATGGAGTTGAAGGAAGAGAGGTAGAGAGATGCTGGACAGGGGTGAGAGGGAAGAGAGAGAGGAGATGCTGGTAGAGAAGGGAAATAGTGAAAGACTGTGGAATGAGGGGGCCGAGGCAAGGGAAAGAGATGGAAAGCTGTAGGTAGATGCAGAAGTCTCAGAAGGGCTTTTTCTTTGGGGGATCCAAGCACAGCCCCAAGCTCTACCCTAGCTCTGCCCAAGCCCCACACCACAGGCAGACCCTTTCTAACCACAGACAGAAAGGGTCTTTAATGTGTTCGCAGCTTCTCTTCTGCCAGTTGGGGATGGGATTCCCACAGCCAGATTCTGCCTGCCAACCGCGATCATTGCAAAGACCCTTCCTGTCTGCCTTTGATCCTTGCGGGCAGACAGGAAGGGTCTTTGCAATGATTGTGGCTTGCAGGCAGTCAGCTGCCCATAGGGATCCTATCCACTGTGGGCAGAAGAAGAAGAAGAAAAGCTGCAATTTTTTCACTCAACGCATAAATTTGTTACCAAAAAATGTAGTAAAATCTGCTAGTGTAGCTGGATTTAAAAGATTTAGACACGTTCTTGGAGGAAAAGTCCATAAACCATTATTAAATTGGACTAGGGTAATCCACTGCTTACCTTTTGAACCTGCCAGGTACTTGTGACCTGGATTGGCCACTGTTGGAAACTGGATCCTGGGCTTGATGGACCTTTGGTCTGACTCAGTATGGCCTTTCTTATATTCTTATGATCACAGCAAAGACCCTAACTATCTGCCTGTAGGGATCCAATCTCCCGCGGGCAGACTGAAAGGGGCTTTTCTTCTGCCTGCGAGGGATGGAATTCCTACGGGCAGTCTGCCGCCTTCCATGCCATGATTTTTGGTGGGGCCAGGCCCATGTGGCTCACCCCTTTCTGATGCCTATAGGTATGGTCTATTGTTTATTAAAATTTACTATACCGCCCTTCAGGCCATCAGAGCAGTTTACAATAATGAAATCTAAGAGGGTAGACTCCAGAGAATAAAATCAAATAAAGGAGGAAAAGAATGCCAATTCAAGACAGGAAAGAGGGAGGGGGACAGATAATAACACCTGTCTTACACATCGTAACAAAAGATAGGCAGGGTTAAGCGGAGGTAGGCATCACACAAGACGGAGCATTGACTGCAGGGATCCAGATTACTGTAGACCAAGGTCAAAGGCAAGATCGAATAAATGCTTTTTGAGAAGGGATTTAAAATTGGTGTAAGACAGTTCAAGACGGAGTTCCGGGGAAAGGGCATTCCATAGACAAGGGCCAAGGAAATAGAAGGCAGAGTGTCTAGTGGACTCGTAACATACACGTGAAGTGGGAGGAAGGTACAGATGATTCATGTAAATAGAGCGAAGAAGACGTGGCAGTGCATGGGGGTGATGATGGAGGAGGAAAGGTAGGGGTGAATACCAGTGTGAAGTATTTTATGTACTAGAATAAAAATATTGAACAGAATACGATATTTTACAGGTAGCCAGTGAAAGTGAAGACACAGTTGAGTGAGACAATCAAATTTAGAAGCGTGTGCTTGTAAAACAAAAGCAGTATTTTGAACAGTTTGATGGCAACAGAGTTGAGAATGGAGGAGACCAGGGTAGATGACATAGCAATAGTCTAGATGTGATAGAACCAAAGAAATAAGAAGTGTGGTGAATGATGAAACAGAAAAAAATTGGACAAATGGACAAGAGTTGACGAAGCATGAAGAAGGAACATTTCACCACTGAGCTAATGTGTTCATGGAATGTGAGGGAAGTATCTAAGGTAGCCCCCAATTATTTAAAGGAAGACCGCAGAGAGAGAGAGGGGTATCATCAAGAAAAGGAGTGATAGAAGGAGCAGAGAGGGAACCAGTGAACCAAGTGGCAGAGGTTTTGGCAGTGTTAAGTTTAAGATTGTTGAGATGTAACCTGTGAGCAACCTGGGACAGACAGGTGTTGAGACTGTGGAATGAGGGGGCTGAGGCAAGGGAAAGAGATGGAAAGCTGTAGGTAGATGCAGAAGTCTCAGAAGGGCTTTTTCTTTGGGGGATCCAAGCACAGCCCCAAGCTCTGCCCTAGCTCTGCCCAAGCCCCACCCCTGACACAGAGAGCAGGGGCAGAAGGATATGTATGGAAGAGTAAGAGAATGTCGTCTGCATAACAGTAGGCAGAGATACTGACTTGTTGGATTAGAATAGTCAATGGGGCAAGAAAAATGTTAAAGAGAAGAGAGGCAAGGACTGAGCCACAGGAAAGAGAAAGCGTAGAGGATACAGAGGAAGCAAAACTGACAGAATAGGTGCATTCAGACAGAAAAGAATTAAACTACTGAAGAGCAGTGCCATATAACCCAATTTCCCAAATATGTGAGAGAAGAATAGAATGATTCACCAAGTGGAAAGTGGAAGAGAGGTTGAGTGAGACTGCAAGTGAGATATTGCCTTTATCCCAGGATTCACGTATTTCATTGGAAACGGAAAGTAGGATGGTTTCAGTACTATGACCAGGGCGGAATCCTGACTGACTCGGGTGAAGAATGTTAGTGTTCAAGGTGAGTAGACAGTTGAAGAAAGATCAATATCTCCAAGATTTTGGAAACGAAGAGCAAGTTGGAGACTGGGCGATAGTGAGTAGAGAGTGATGGATCTTGAGAAGGATAGATGCAGTAAAAAGAAGACTGGAGACTGTATAGCAAGAAAGAATGAAATCTGAATGGATAGAGAGGCAGAAAATTAAGTGGAAGAAAGCTGAAAGGAAAAGAGCAGTGTTAGACAGATGAAGAGAAGAAGTGAAGAAGTTAGGAGAAGTGCAATAAATAACAAATGAACAGGAGAATGGAAAAAGAATTGATAGTACAAAGGAACCAACATGATTAGAAATATAAAACATCCCCACAAAAAAGATAGAAAAAAACATTTTTATTTTTAAGTTGATGATTGGAATAAGTCATTTTTTGAAATTTACATCTGCTGTCTTTGGGCCATGTTTACTAAACATTGGTGCACACTATCTGCAGTTGAACCCATGTTATTCCTGTTGGCACAGAGGCAGTTAGTGTGTCCTAATGTTTAATAAACATGGCCCTTTATATTTTGCAGAGTACTTGTTGCTATGCAAGTTTTATAGTGCATGTTTCTATTTCTCAGGTGTTACCTTGTGTGTGGTTTCTTGGGGTCTATATATTTCTGTTTTCAGTTTGTGGTTCCTTATGGTGTACTTGGTGAGAATCTATGTTCTAAGTGTATGGTCGAGGCCAGGTGTTCTGTTAGTATGGAGTTTCTATCTAGGGAGCTGTAATAATCTAGCTTGTTCAGTTTTCCCTGTAGGCGTTTGGATTGTCCAGGGCCCACGGCGATATTTATGATGCTGTCCTTTTTAAGGTAGGCTTCTTGTTGTGTGAGTTTTGGAAGTTAGTGCTGTTGAGCAATGGTAGATTTGGGGCAATTTCTCCAAATGAGATAGTTTCATGCATACCATGATGGCCATAAACCTCACTTCTAAGCCAAGGTATGTGGAGTATGATCTCAGTCTCTCAAATTTACTGCTAATGCTTGGTGTAGTGCTTGCATTATACCAAACAAGAGCCTCCTTCTGGAGTTCATAAGATGTAGCAGAAATAAACATGAACTGTTGTGCTAGTTGGTGTTGACGTGCTCGGCATTTCTGAAATTGTGTGTGCATGTCCAACTTGCCCGGAATGCCACTGGTCACGCCTCTTTGCTACTTGGACGTCCTTGCTCAGGGGACATCTATAGAACCAGCATCTAAAATGGCTCTGGGGACATCTCTGTGATTTGGACGTCTACATGCTCATTTCCAGACATCCAAAGCACGAATAGGGCTTCTAGAATGCCCCCACAGCTTAATGTGTACACTCAACCAAGATATTCACATAAGTCAGACTGCTGAATAAGTTATGCGTAGAAAATTAGGACTGCTATTTCTTTTCTCAGGATTTATGTGGCTAAACTTCGCCGCTATCTGGATAATTTTGGCTCTGCCGCACTTTATCCACATTGTTTATTGACTTATTTGGCCAAACGTTATCTGTTCAAAGGGGCAGGAATCTTAAAGCAATGGAACTACATGGAGGAGTCCTTCAGAATGCTAACAAAAAAATTCTGTCTTATTGTTTTCCTAAAACTGATCAAAAAAGGAAAGCATATAAAATAATTAAATAATCGTGAGCTATAGATGCAGTTTTACTAAATAAACCTTGTTGCTCATTTGACCAAGCAACCCATTTTTAGCATCCCTGCATTGCATAAAAACGTCCTATTAGCTAGAGGCTTCACATATGGCTGCTATACACTCAAGCGGCAGATGTTACTGATGTCATACGGTAAGGCAATAGGATTAGAGCCATAATGAAAGCAAGTGGTGACATGAATAGACCGTGACTATTTCACAGGTGAAGTCCATAGGCCAAGAGCAAAAGTGTGAAACTAGATCCAAGACCTGAAGGAAGCAGAGACAACGGAAAACAATTAGCTGACACTGAGATCCCCTGATGTTATTGACATAATGAAAATGCAAGTGGCAGGATCCTTGCTGCAAGACCTAATGAGACTGAGGTAAGTTCACCTGAGATGTAATTAATACTCCACAATGAATAACTAATGAGATCAGCCACTGGAATTATTGCAATTAGGGATTTCCATAAGGATGGCCAATTAAGGAAAAACGCAGAGAAGGACAAATGTTTTGGTGTTCCATGAAGTAGTAGTGACAGATGTTAGAGATAAAATAAAGATTGCACTAGTAATCTGATGGTGAAGGCTAAAGGCTCAACCGTTAATTATCTGGTAATCTACGGAAAACGTACTTGATAACAAATCCATAATAGCGAAAAAGATGAATCGCCAAATCAAGCAAAAAAGTTTTCAAATAATTTTATTCCCACTTGTACTGTTTGTTACAATTCTAAAATGCCAGACATTTAGGTCCATAAAAATGATTTTTTGCAATAAGCCCAGAATGAGAACGTTTCCTTTGACCAAGGCCCATGGAGCCTTTTCACATAAGCAGAGAAAGATGACTACTTTTTGTCTTTTATGTAGTTGCTGGACCTAAATTGAAATCCCCCCTACACAGGGACACCAAAATGTATAAGATAATGGGCATGGCTAAATGAATTACTAGGTTATAAATGAATCAAACAAATTCCTTCCTTATGATATCATAAACCTAGACAAAGAAGTTCGAGTGGCTTGTAATGACATTAAAACCTTGATATTGATTTGCAATTTAGTAATCCATTTATCCCAATCCATTCTCCTAATACGTACAATTAAATCTAAATTATGAATTTGAGAAAATGCTTTTGTCTCTATATTTTCTAATACAAAATGTGCCTTGATTTTATGTTTCCTGAAAGTACAGGAAAGGAGCAAGACTTATGGATGGAAGAGGAGTAGAGTTTATCACAATGTGTGCATCAACATTATTTGAGTTAATGTTGGCATTAATTGATTGGTACATTAGAGGCAAATAAATCACGCTATAAACATGAATTGGAATATAATGGTCCTAAAAATTCTGAAAGGATCAAACAATCCTTCCCTTAAGGCCTAAGAAATAATATTAATCAATGTAACCTCAACCTCACACACCATGCAATAAATGTTTATTGAGATTGAGGACTTTTTTAAAACTAAGATTTCTCCTCATAGTTGCAGAACAGCAAAAAGACTGTAGTGAATCAGGCCCTTCCTGCTATGCATTTTGTTGGGGAATGATTGTTTGACCCTAAATATTAAAAAAGTGTTTTTTACATTATTTTTAGATATTTATTTGCGCAACACGTATGATAAATTACAGGAAGGTTACAATATGCAAATGCCCACTGTGGTAAACCTGCCCATGCAAATGAGCCACCGCAGCGTTAAACAGGGAGAGCAAGCTAAACACATGTGCACAAGAAGTCTGGGCTAGTCTGGCTTGCTCTCCCCAAGCACCGGTGGCTAATTTTCATTTTTTCCCTCGGTCATCCCTCTGCTTCCTGGCTATTTAAAAACAGTAGAGTTATCTGCACACAGCAACTTCTTATGATAGACTGATGACTGGCACCATACAGAACACCAAAAAAACGGTTTCGCTTTGACTTTATCTTTTTTTTTTGTTGGCACGGCCCAACACTGTTTTGATGGCATCAGGGGCTTTGCCCGATGCCTGATCATCTGAGAAGAAGATGATCTAGGTATCGGGGAAAGCACCCGGTGCCATCAAAATACTGTCGGGGGCAGCGCTAGAGGTTTACTTCTACTCAGACCCTGCAGTTAAAATTTTGTCACTATGGCTCGTTGTGAAATCATCTATGCCTGTCTCTGCATCAGGCGTAGCCATGATTTGCATACCAGCCCAGCAGATTTAAATAATGAGTAGTCATTTCAATACACGTGGTGTTAATTGGTCGCTAGTTTTTCCGCCGGCGTTAAAGTATTTCCTGCATGGGGAGGATCGTAAAAATGTGTTTAAACATGTGTAAATGTGGCATTATGGGCTCCTAAAGCCTGTGCTAGCTTTCTGCATCGGCCTGAAAGTATCACCATGGCTACTTTTCAGTGCAGCAGGCTTCTCCGAGAACTAGTTGAAGATTTCTTCCTCTTTTATTGTAGTGGAACAGGTCAGTGCCCTTTTCTGCTATTCTTCCAGGTCCGTATATCCTTGGGGGCCCCAAGCTGGATGCCCACTCTTCTTCTGCCTCTGAAAAGCACTTTAGTCTAGATGCCAAAATCCAAACCCTACAGTCCTATCTGGTACTTGAGTTAAGAACTGCATGAAATTTTGTGTCCTACATCTACAAAATGCAAATCCCAAAACACTCTCCAAAAATATCCCCTCCAGGGAAGGTGCACAATAGGGAGAAAATTCATTTTTTCCTCAAAAGACAAAATTTCTCCTCTGCGGGTGCTATGGATGCACCAGGGTTCAGTATTTTACATGCAGACTGGACTTCCCAGTAGGTCAGGTAGGAAGTGCCATCTTGGTCATGCTAACCTCAGGTGTACTTAAACAACCGTAAGGTCTAAACAGTTAATGGGTCAATATGGAGCGGCAGTGGTATTCCACTTTATTGAAATGCCAGCCATGGCCTTTAAAAAAATTATGTATGTTCAGCCCTGCTAGAGAGTTTACAGCAGGCAATGATAAACACCACAGAATTAACTGGAAAACAGTCAGTGTGATAGCAGTCAGACCCTACACGGCCATGTTTTGGCAATAACACTCCTTCGTCAAGGGCTAGAATATATAATTTACACTTATTGCTTTCCACCATATTATTGACAAGCCATTGACAAGACACTGCAACCACCCCACAGACCACCCAAAACCCCCAAGATTGAAACCAAAAGAGATCGCTATTATGGTATAAATTGTAAATAGTTACCTGTTCAACTGTAAACACAAAGTACCATCGGAAAGGTGTAATTTCATTGTTCATTGTAAACCGCGCTGATGCTGAATAGCGCGGTATAGAAGAGACTATAAATAAATAAATAAATAAATAAATATTAAAAGGTCAAAAACTAGGTGCCTTCTGATAAAATTAACCTCATACTGTTTTGAAGAAGAAGGTTGAAAGCTAGTCCAAGAATCAATAAACATAAACATCAATTTAGTCCAAGAAGTGGAGGAGTAGCCTAGTAGTTAAAGCAGCAGCCTACTACCCAAGAGATCAAGCTTTAATTCCCACTAGCACTCCTTGTGATCTTGGGCAAGTCACTTTACCTTCCATTGCCTGGGAAGAAAAGGCCTCGCAATCTACTTCCAGTGACACCTAGCCAAGAAAACCCAGGTGCTGCTGGGTCACCAGGAATCAACTTTGATGTAAAGGGTAGTCCAATAAAAAGGAATCACCTTATTTTCCCTTTTTTGTTTCTCCTTTTATCTAACTACCATTAAAGTGGATTAAGATGGCAATCACTCTGCTATCCTATCATGCAATCACTTTCACCAGCTATACAGAAAGAGGGTAATTCTATAATGCTCTTAAAGACCTAGGGGTATGTTTACTAAACTGTGGTAACGTCGCAGTGGCTACATTATCGCACGATAACGTTACGTATTGTGCAATAACGTCCCCGGAGGCGTTAAGTTCCGCAGAGGGCGGAGAGAAGGGGGTCAATGGGCAGAGAGTGGGTGGGGAGAGGCCCCTGCTACACTAACGCTGTGAAATGAAGGTCCGAAAATTACCGCGAGTGAAAACCTTGTGTTAGAGGCACATTTGCAGGAGAGAGAAACCATTGCAGTCAGCAATGTACAGCACAGGCAGGGAGACCAAGAAAAGTGATAGTAGTGATACATGTGCAGCAACAGCATAGTGCCCAAGTATGAAAGGGCACTATGGTGATGCTTCAAATGGGGTACAGGGGGCGGGACATGCAGTAGGGCAGCTGTGGCACAGGGTGGACTAGGCAGATGCCTAGGTGGCACATAGGAACGCAGAAACAGAAAATAAGCAAGACAGCAACTGACCAACATCAAACATGTCCATGAGTGTGTGTGCCACAGTGTCCCATCCAGGGGACAGTACCCAGCAGGTATTCCAAAGGGCAGATAACATTGGCAGGCGGTGCTGGGGGAAGCGTGGATGTCTATGTAGGCACCCTTACCCCAGACCCCACACCATAGGTTGCTGCCTACCAGCACACTGGATGGCCTGGGATGGCGCACCACCGGCATAAGGCCATATCAGAATGGTGGAGGAGGGCTGCTGGTGGTGGAGGGGGCAGTGGCATCTGCCCACAGCAGACCAAGGCCAAGCCCTGTTTAGGTGGGTGGCGTGCAGTGCAACAGACAAGGTCTGTCTGAAGAACAGTCATGGCATCCCCAGGGAATGACTTGCTTCTGTGGCAACAGTTTGGTGTAGTACACCCAGCCAGTGTGTTCAGGGGCAGAAGGTCACAGGTTCAAGTCCCAGTTGTGGCTCCTGCAGACCATGTCCCTATATTTTACCCTACAGAGCACATACAACATAAACATGTGCACTCCCTAGAGCAGGGGTGGGTAATTCCGGCCCCCGTGCACCACAATCCAGCCTGGTTTTCATGATGTCCCTAATGAATATTCATGGACCTATTTCCATACAATGGAAGGTGGTGGATGCAAATAGATCTCATGAATATTCATTAGGGACATCATGAAAACCAAGCTGGATTGTGGTGCACAAGGGCCGGAATTGCCCACCCCTGCCCTACAGCATCAGCCAACAGGGGCACATCCACACCCACAGGCTCCACTATCCAAAGCCTCATGGAGAGTCAGGCTGTTGGGCCTGCCACAGAGCAGCAGTTACCACTACTAGCACCTGCATACCTTAGCACCATCAGAAAAATGGAAACATGCTCCACATATATCAAACGGTCGCTATGATTAATATCAGATAACAAATCCTAAATTAAACACAATTCATTAACAGAGATTCATCATAGCAACCTTTCTGGTATATGTGGAGTGCGTTTCCTTTTTTGTCTGACAGTGTTACCACCCCGGAGAGTGACCCTAGCAGTATTGAATACCTTAGCAATGCCTGCACTGTGCTCAGGACTGGTGTGGCGGGCAGGGCTGCCAACCACCTCTATCTTTGCACAATGCTGGAATAGGTGTGGAAGTGTGTGTATGTCTATCCAGTGTTTTGTGGCTGCCTACACCTTACTGAGCCCACAATGCTTACACTGTTTCCAGCGTTAGCCTGCCAATTTGCATAATGAGGAGCAAGGAATTGTGGGTATGGCCCGGACAGGGCGGTCTGGGCAGGATGCATCTGCACAGGGCATAGGGCAATGGCTGGGACATTGTAGTGCCCGACCACCACCTGCACGGACAGGGTGACCACAGCATGTCATGCTGGGGGGGGGGGGGGTCACTCTCACTCTGACTGAGCAGAGACCATGGCATGTCTAGGTTCCCACATAGTGCTATACAGTGTTTCTTTCAAGTGATATCTGTGAGTTCCCTTTTCTGGGGCCCAATCACTGACATAACTGCTTGGTGTTGGTATTTGCATCCCACTCTGGGTGCACATAGTTCCTGACTACGCCCTCTGCTGGTGAATGTCAGATTGGGGTGGGGGCAGCTGAGCTTTTCCAGGCCTACTGCCAGTGCCCTATGTGATAGGTACAGATCTGCATTGACTGCCCTGGATGGCGCCCTTCCCCAGCAGGACTGGGGTTGATGTCCCCTTGACTGCCACCATTGCAAAGATAATAGAGTGTGGTTCTGTTGGTGGCAGATCCTGTCCCCCACCCTGACCAGGAGAGGGCGTGTTGGGTGGTGCTACATAATCTGCATGTGGGTCCAGATATCCTCCTTGCTCTTATAACAAGTGACCATGGCAACCACACAAGATATGCACTATTCTGGGTGCATCATAGTCCACAAGGGCTAGACTTGACTGGGGAATACAGATAGACACAGGTGTATCCTAGGTGTATCTGCAAGAACTATGTGTCACACACTGGCACTGATGATGACCTGCAGCACAGACTATCTCAGCCAAGCCAGGTGCTGTGGACCTGGTGCTGGGCACCCCATCTCACCCTCAGGGTGAGCACAGGAACCGCACAATGTCAAGGTCTGTAGCTACTCTGTGCCAGTAACACACACGGTCAGTTCCCCCTACCAGGCCGAGGAGCTGTAGAGGCGCATACCCCATCCTGTGATCAGATGTAGACTGCTGTTCTGCATGTGCATTGCATCATGGGTACTGGTGGGTTTACCCTATACTGGTAACCACAGCAGACAGTTCATGCGGTGACCTGCAGTCTTTCTGTAACCAGCCAGTGCTATGATAAATGCTATAGAGGTGTAGTCCACTGGTTAATACACTGACTGTTGAGCCAGAGGTTATGGGTTTGATCCCTCAGAAGTCCCATCTAATATGGCTGTCTGAAACAATCCATTTTCCTGCCTGTAACAATCAGACACATCTCTACAATCTGTGCTGCCAGCAAAAACACCCTCACCTCAGTGCCGTAACCTATAGAGCACAATATAAAGTGCCTTGTCAGCCAAGGTGCTGTATAGGGTGCCCTATAGGGCACATTATAAGGTGCCTTGGCAGACAAGGCACTTTGTAATGTACCCTGTGGGGCGCCTTATAGGGCACCCTATGAGGCACCTTGGGTTACAGCACTGAGGTGAGGGTGTTTTTGCTTGCAGCACAGATTGTAGAGATGTGTCTGACTGTTACAGGCAGGAAAAGGGATTGCCTCAGACAGCCTTATTAGATGAGACCTCTGAGGGATCAAACCCATGACCTCTGGCTTGGCAGTCATTGTATGAACCAGTGGGCTAGACCTCTATAGCATGTAGCACAGCGCTGGCACAAAATTAAGGTTACCGCGTGGTAACGAGCCAAGGCACCCTCTATCGCGCGATACAAAGCCATTGCTACCTTGACGCCGGAACGCCCACTTCCTTATATGGCATTCCTCACGTTAACGCTGCACCTAGCGCCGGTAACAGCACGGTTTAGTAAACATACCCTATAGATGTATTAGATGGTACTATGGCAGAGGTGAAAATGGTGGTCCATAGGAAGTCAGGTATGGATATCCCACTCCCTGGGTTCACAAAAGAAATGATTCAAAAGATCTGAAGGCATCTTTACCATCAAAATATCATAACAGCTTCTTCAGCAGCTTCTGTTGGGATAGAGATTTATTTTCCCTATTGGTTTAAACATTTATTAGAAGTAGAAGCAGGCAAACTGGCATCTGCATTAGCTAATGATCAGTGCTTTATTACATATTTATAAATGATCAGGATGAGCAAATTTATAGATGACACAAAATTATTCAAAGTTGTTACACCGCAAGCGGCTTGCAATAAATTCTAGAAGGACCTTACGAGACTGAGAGATTGGACATCAAGATGGCAGATTCATTTTAGGGGGCAATTTTATAAGGAGGCACTTTCAGGTGCTATGTACTCATCTAACGGGGAAGGGGGAGGGGCAGTTATTTTAGTCATTAACATGCATATGTTGCTACATACACGCATAAATGATCTCTTATAAACTATTGACCAGTGTAAAAATGCCTGTAGATGTGCTAGAGATGGGTGGAGTTTGAGCGCAATGTGGATTAGAAAATGTTGTAATGTATGTGCATTATCCTAGACATCGAGCAGTAGCCATTTATACGAGGTTATAAATGTCCACTCCTTAACGTAAGGCAGGGTTTCTGCCACATAGGCTAGTATTTTATAAAGACAAGTGGGTGCCTACTTGTTTTTATAAAATAGACTTAAAAGACACTTTAATTAGTCCTCCCCCCCCCCTATAAAATTATCCTTCACATATGGAAAAAAAAGGCAAAGTAATCCACATAGAAAAAAATAATCCAAACTATAGCTACATGATGTTATGTTCTGTATTAGGAGTTATTACCCAGGAAAAGAATCTAAGGGGCTTGTTTACTAAGCAGCGGTAGCGGCTTCCGACCGTTATCGGAGCCGCAGCCCCATTGAATTCAAATTTTATTTGTTTTCAGCAAACCAAAATACATGGAAATTAGATGAAAATAATCAAACAGCTTTTTAGTCGCAGACCTGTGTTATCCATAAAGACTCTTAAAGGCTTGTTTACCAAGCAGCGGTAGCGGCTTCCGATCAATATCGGAGCTGCAGCCCCATTGAATTCAAGTTATGTAAAAAAAAATATAGCACTGTAAATCTGATGGTCAGCAATATATACATAAGCTAAGCAAGTTTTAAGTCCGTGCTTCTAATGGTAGAAGGGGCTAATCTTTCCTGAAGAATCCAGTGGGAGGGAGACACAGGGCAGATAGCAGCAGCTCCGGTCAGTGCAGGGGGGCGTGGCCAGCACTGTGACGTCTCGTGTACAGACACAGAGCTGCTCTCTCCTGCATGCCACACTTGTGCACGAATCATCATCAGGTTCTTGGTTCTAGGCTGTTCACACTTTTTCATCGCAATTCGTGTTAGCTCGTCATTCTTCAACCATTATGTTATGGCTCCGCGAAAGTGTATTAATTCGCCAGACAGTTTCTGTTTCATCTGTGGTGAATATACAGTGTTGAAGCAACAGCAGAATATTACAGACTTTGTGAAAAAAGTATACTTTGCATACTTTGGACTAAAAATTGGAGATCAAGATAAAGTCTGGGTGCTTCATAAAGTGTGCAAACTGTGTGTTGAGGACCTCCGAAACTGGTTCAAGGGTAAGAAAAAATCTTTCCGTTATGGGATTCCTATGGTATGGCGAGAGCAAAAGAACCATAGTGACGACTGTTACTTTTGTTCATGCGATGTGAAAGGGTTTAATTCCAAATGGAAGCATTCCATTTCATACCCCAGTCTTCACTCGGCAATTCGTCCCATCCCCCATGGCACAGATATACCAGTACCCAAGCCCCCTGCTACCTTGGAAGAGATACCTAGCTCTGATGAAGGTAAAGTCATACCTGAACCAGATGACGAATCAAGTTCTGGCTTTGAAGATGATACAAGACCAAAATTGTTTTCTCAGGAGGAGATGAATGATTTGGTAAGAGACTTGAATCTTCCCAAAGATGCCGCTGAGTTACTCGGATCAAGGCTGAAAAGCAGGAATTTATTGTTGCCAGGAGTGTCATCTTCATGGTTCAGACATCGCGAAAAGGAGTTCGTTCCTTACTTCACCCAGGAAGACAAGTTGGTTTATTGCATCGATGTCGAAGGTCTGATGGGTCAATTTAAAATCCAATATGATTCAGAGCAATGGCGTCTTTTTATAGATTCTTCAAAAAGAAGTCTCAAAGCAGTTTTACTCCACAACGGTTTTTACGCTTCCATACCTGTAGGTCATTCCGTACACTTGAAGGAAACCTACGAGAACTTGGAATTGGTTCTTCGTAAACTTAAATATGAAGACCATGGTTGGCAAGTGTGTGGGGACTTGAAGGTCTTGTGCATGCTGCTCGGGCAACAAGCTGGGTATACCAAATATCCTTGTTTTCTGTGTCTATGGGACAGTCGAGACCGACAAAATCACTGGACCAAGAAGAGTTGGCAGCCGAGGGTGCTAACAGTCGGTGAAAAAAATGTCCTCCGAGAAACTTTGGTACCTTCCCATAAAGTTCTTCTACCACCTCTCCACATAAAATTGGGATTGATGAAGCAATTCGTAAAATCACTTCCAAGAGATGGAGAATGCTTCAAATACTTGGTCACCAAGTTTCCAGGCCTGTCGGAGGCAAAATTGAAGGAAGGTGTGTTCGTCAGACCAGACATTAGAAGGCTTATAGTTGATCAAGAGTTTGTCAATACCATGACGGATCCTCAAAAAGAAGGGTGGATTGCATTTAAAGAAGTCATACAGAAATTTTTAGGCAATAACAAAGATCCTCACTACAAAAAGATCGTCGGACGAATGCTGAAAGCATTTCAAGCTTTAGGTTGCCTGATGAGTTTGAAAGTGCATTTCCTCCAGTCCCACCTTGACTACTTTCCTGAAAATTTGGGAGCTGTGAGAGAGGAACAAGGTGAACGATTCCACCAAGACATTAAAGAAATGGAAAGGAGATACCAGGGAAAATGGAGCATTACAATGATGGCAGACTACTGTTGGATGCTTCAGAGAGACATTCCAGATGCTACTCACAAGCGTAAATGCACCAATAGGAGCCTCACAAGGAAGAAGAATCAAGTTTAGTGTGTGCAGGTGAGCTCATTTCAGTTCAAAAAAGGATTTTCATGAAAATATTGTAATAAAACTTTAATTTTATAAGTCTATTTACATTTATTTTGAGGTATTGCCTTATTTAACATAGTTACCTAAATTGTTAGGAAACGTGATGTCCTATGACAAAATGGAGGTCATTTTCGGATTCAGCGCACCAAAAAACATAAAGATTATGTGAAATAACCAAAACAGCTCTCGAAAAAAAATTTTGCAGACCTGTGTAATACTTTGAAATTCTTAGCTCACTGTTGTAAACCTTGGCTCAGAATATTAGGAATTATTAGGACAGAATGGAGTATATCATAATGCCTCTGTATCACTCTGTTGTGTGACCACACCTTGAGTATTCTGGTTTTGCATCGAAAAAACAATATAGCATAACTAGGGAAATTACAGAGAAAGATAAAGGGGTGATAAGGGAGATGATATGGTTCTCTGCAGTATGGAAAAGAGACAGACGAGGTATCAGATATTTAAGAAATCATGATTAGAATGGAATGAGTTAAAAAGAATCAGTTGTTTCCTCTTTCAAAAATGACTAGGGGATGCTCTATGAAGTTACTAAGTAGCATATGTGTGGCAGCTAGAGGGCTCTGTGAGTCTGTTTCAGGTGTATAAATTAGCACTCAGAGCTAAAATACACTTTTATGCCTGCTACTTCAGCACCCCTTTCACCAGAGGAGATACCATGGTCTTCACATGCATTAATAAGGCACAGTATTTTATTGTCAGGATGACTTTTCAAATGATAGTCAAACAAAATCAGGTAGACTCTTCCAGGCAAATACTAATAAACACAGGTGGCTGCCATACAGTCTTCAACCATACACCCTTTCTAGGGGTCTTCCTCCCATGAGCTTCAGACTACCAAAGCTGACCAGTGGTGCTCAGTTAGGAAAGCTCTGTGAGCCTCCCAGTTTGTTTCCCAGGCTGTTGGACCAGCGTCAAATCCACAGGTGAGCAGTATATTGAATAGTGCTGTTTTCATGACCTCACTCAACTTCCCAGCCTCCAAACACATAATAGGTTTTCCTAGAGCAAGCTGATCCAGTCTGAATTTTTCAGCTGACTGAGTAACTGTGCCTCTGAGGCCTAAGGACAGACAGAGAGGCAGTCCTCAGATATTTACTGATCTCCACCTCTTGTTTGCAGACAATGCAATTAATCAAGAAACATTTTAGAAACCTCTTACTGCAGCAGATTCATCTTAACACATAATGTTAACTTAAAGGCATTCCCTTCCCTTGGAATACCCTTTGTTGTATACCTCTTCTTCCCAGGAGTTTACAGCGCTTTCCTGAGTTCTCAGAACTGTCCTTCTCGGCAAGGGTTTCAATCATTGAGTTCTCCAACCCTACACATACCGTTTCTCTCCAGGAGTTCACAATCTTTTCCTGGGTTCTCAGCAGTTCCCTCCCAAACAGTGTCAGGACTTCCTGTGGCCAACCAACAAAGCTTCGGCTTCCAGCCTGGAGGCCTCTCCTTTCACCTGTGCCATGCAACAGGTCTTCTGCTCCAGATGGACAGGTCGCAGCTGCTTCTTTCCTGCTTGGGCTCCTAATCAGCTGCTGGAGATCCCTCTAGCATTTAGAAGGCTGTCATACACCGGTGTGCACTCTGGTATGCCACACAAATTTAAAACAAATAAGAGAAAATGTTTTGTCACTCAACACACAGTTAAGTTCTTGAATTCGTTGCTGGAGGATATAGCAAAAGCAATTGGTGTAGCTAGGTTTAAAAAGGTTTTGGACAAGTCCCTGGAGGGAAAGTCCATAAATCATTAATAAGCAAGTAGCCTTGAGGAAAGCCATTGTTTATCCATGGGGCTAAGCAGCTTGGAATCTGTCTACATTTTGGGATCCTGCACGGTACATGTCACCTGAATTAGCAATGCTGAAAGCAGTATACTGGGCTTAATGGATCTCTGGTCTGATTCTGTAAATCAGCTCTTATGTTCTTTGAGAAAATCCACTTGCATAGGTAGAGTCATTTTTCACCCATTGCAATCCAGATGTGGTCTCCCATGGTTCTAATTACAGGGAAACCTGAATCGGATTCTATGATAGAAGTATACAGCAGAAGAATCACTTCATTTGAGTATAGAGCTGGGCGTGGTGGCCACTAACGCAGCCTCTTCATTGATCCCAGGGTCATTCACCTCACAGGATTCCAATTTATTGACACACAAGGTCAAATATCCCATTTCATCCCTACAAGTTCCAGCACTGAAAGTACTACTACTGACTTTGTATAGTGCTACAAGGCATACATAGCGCTGTACAGAGACATGTAAGAGATGGTCCCTGCTCATCAGAGCTTATAATTTAGTCAAGACAGACAACACAACAGCTGGGGACTAGGATATGTCTAGAGGAAAGGCGGGCCTTGCAACCCCAGATCCTCCCAAGCTCTGTTCCTGATAAGCGTGCAAGTAAGAATAAAAAAGTGGAAAACGTCTAGACTGGAAGGTAAGGGAAGCATCTGGTAGACAGGTCCCTTCCACCCCAGTACTGAGAACCCTCAGGTATAAAGCAGGAATGCACTCAGGTAGCTAGCCCCTCTTATAACCCTGAATCTGTTGTCCTCTCTTCTCTTTTTCCCAGCAGATACCACTTTCCTTGGTATCATTAGCTCATCTGTTATTGGATTTCTTTCCTCATAGACCTTTGATCTGTAGTCTCTTTTTCCCTTTGCTTCATCTGGACTGTTAGATCAAACTTAGCTGGCTCTGCTGTCTTTGGAAGCGACTGAGCAGGTCACATAGGAAACAGCACCTAGGCTGTGCTGGGCCTCCCAACTAGGCTCAGCAAGCCTCTCATACTCTTCGGACTCCTTTTCTGGAAGACACAGGATCTTGCATACAAGAATCTTCTGTAGTTCCCTTCACCCAGAAATTGGCAGGCAAATTCAACCTCCACTGCTTCGTACTGCAAGCTGGGTTTAATTTAGGAGCAGGGACTCCAGAATGTTCCTCTCTAAAGACACAGAAGGATTACTTCTGCAAATCCTGATACATTATGAGGGTCTCTAAAAATAAGGGAAAAATCCTCACTCATTTCTGATTGATCTGAAATAGAAAGGAGGAACTGTTCACCAAAAATAAAGGGCTTAAATTTACACATGTAAGTTAAATAATATTATAATTTATGCACATTTTCTATAAATCTAGGCATGGGGATTTACACCTGCCCTAGAGCAGGCGTAGTATACACATACTTTACTTTCTAGAGTAGGTCCCACATATGTGCATGGCAACATACGTTAACTGTGCAGGAGTTTATAGACTTTCCCTTCACATGCTTGGATAATATAGATTTTTATGTAGAAACTGCTTTGGCTCTCCTCCTTTAATAGCAGTAGAGACCTCCAGTGGTTCAACTAAATTACTGCAATATAACCTGTTGTTAGTTTAGCATTTTCCAGAACAGGGGAGGTTATCCTTGCCCAGTGTCATCATGAGAGGAGACTCCTCTGGGAGGAAAAATTTGACCAGTATATAAAACATACCCAAAGGCAGAAGTCTGTCTTTGGCTCACCCATGACTGTACGATGAAGTAGACGCATCTGCCCCAAAGGAAGCAAGTAGTTGTGGCTATTTCCCAGCTCTCATACCATCAGGAGGGAGCCACTTTGATAGATGCTGCCTGAAGGAGAAAGCAGAGGGTTAGGAGGGCATCTCTGGCTTAAGCCTACACCCAAATTACTACTACTATTACTGATCATTTGTATAGTGTTACAAAGCGTACACAGTGCTGTACAGACACATGTAAACAAAGGTTCCTGCTCAGCAGAGCTTACAGTCTAGTCAAGACTGACAATACAACAGCCAAGGACAAGGATATATCTAGGGGAATGGTAAAGAAACACATAGGAGACCAAGTGGATCAGGATCCAAAAGCAGACTCTTCCTCACCTCTTCGAGTTTTCAGCCTGGATTTGAAAAGTTCCAGAGATGAAGCCTGATGTACAGACTCAGGTAGTTTGTTTCAGGCATAAGGAGCAGCAAGGTGGAAGGATCGAAGTTGGAGTTGGCAGTAGAAGAGAAGGGCACAGATAGAAGGGATCTGCCAGAAGAGCGGAGTTCCTGAGGAGGGGTGTAGGGAGAAAGAGAAAGATAATGAGGAGCAGCAGAAAGAGTGCAGTAGGAGAAATTTGAACTCAATATGGAAATGGATAGGGAGCCAATGAAGCGACTTGAGAAGAGGGGTTACATGAGTATATTGAGGCTGGTGGAAGATTGAGTTTTGAACAGATTGAAGGTGAGAGAAATGATTCAGAGGGAGACCAGCAAAGATGAGGCTGCAATAGTCTAGATAGGAGGTGACTAAAGAATGGATAAGTGTCTTAGTAGTGTGCTCAGAAAGGAAGGGGCAAATTTTGCTAATGTTGAGAAAGAAGCGACAGGTTTTACCTACCTGTTGGATATATGGAGAGAAAGAGAGAGTAGAGTCAAAGGTGACCCAAAGTTAGTTATATAGCGGAAGGGCTGTCGGGTAAGGTTTGCCTCTTTGCGGATGATACCAAAATCTGCAATAGAGTAGACACCCAGGAAGGGGTAGATAACATGAGGAGGGATCTAGCTAAGCTTGAAGAATGGTCTAGAATTTGGCAGCTGGGATTTAATGTTAAAAAATGTAAGGTCGGGGGGCGGAGCCTGATGTCCAGCGGGTAAGACGCTTCGCGCTGAAGCTCCCGAGAGGCCTACTTAGAATCCTGACTTAATACCTATACAAACTTACTATTTCGCTCCGGGCTGACCGGGGTACCTCGGGGGGATGGCGGCCCATAAACCAGCGCGCTTGGACTTCGGGTCTCCTTCTTCTTCTCACGGAAAACGCTCCAAAACAGAGGTGTCCTCCCCACAGAAGATGGTTCCATTTCGGGAAAACCCCGAAATGCACCTGGAGATTTTAGAGGAAATACGCGGCGTGAAGGAATTGGTGCAGTCCAATGGAGAAGCGCTTAGAGCCATGCGAGAAGACTTTGGAGTGCTCCAGGACCGACTTGAAAGTCTCTCATTACGGCAGGACAATATGGCGGGGGTCCTCGACTCGCACGCGGTGCGCTTGGGCACACTGGACAAGGCTGAGCGCCAGATACAGAATCTTCAAAAGGAGTTAGAAGATAGCAATAATCGAGCCCGTCGCAACAATGTGAGGCTCATTGGAATACCGGAGGGGGTGGAAGCGGGAGATATGAGAGAATTCCTGCTCAAAACTCTTCCCTCCTTGCTGAAGATCACCTTTCATAAAGAACTGGAAATCGATCGTGCACACCGTGTTCCTACCCACATGGCGCTCAACCGAACGACCCCCCGGCCTATTATCTTTCGCTTGCTACGATATCAACAAGTGGAACAAATTTTAAATGCTGCCCGGGCGAACCATCATTTGGAATTTGAAGGTCACAAAGTCTCCTTCTTCCCTGATTTGGCAAAGCCTACCGTTGACCGACGGAAGAAACTCCTTGCTTTTCGCCCTCGACTTCAACAGCTACAGGCTCGCTTTGGCCTGTTGTATCCCGCGAAGCTCCGAGTGACTCTCCACAACCAAACCAGGACATTCGAAGATCCTGATCTACTATCAACATTTTTAGACTCCAAAGAAGCAGAGCAGATGCGCTAATCCAACGACTTGGACTTTTATTTGCCGGCTCTGTCCGCCATTTTGAAGGGCCCGATGCGGCGGTCATAGTCAAGCACAGAGACTACCTGGACTTTCTTTCTTTCTTTCTATGACTTTTTTGTTTTTTTTTTGGTCTCCTATCCCTCCATGATGTGTGCCTCGGTCGGATTCGGAGCACGCACAGTCCTACAGGTTATGTGATTTTTCAATTTCGGCCTTCTCTGGGGCTTCTCCCCGCAGACACATGGTCGCCAGTAATTTTTGGGGTTCTGCTTCTTCTCTACCGCGCTGCGGTTTTTCTTTTTTAATGTGGGGCGCTTCATTGTATTATCTAAGCTTATTTTCTTTTATGCCATATGTACAGCCAGATACAGTTAATATGAGGGACATTGTGAAATTATGTGCGCTATCATGCTCAGAATTTTTAACTTGTCTGAATGGCCTTATGTAAAATCTTATCACTCAACGTAAAGGGCATTAATAGTCCAATCAAAAGAAAGAAAATCCTTAGCTATCTTAGCCATGAGCATGCTGATTTAGCGTTTCTTCAGGAAACGCACTTAAACTCTGCTGAAACACTGAAACTCAATGTTAAGCCTTACATGGTGGCTGCCTATTCTCCCGCCGTTTCCAAACGGTGCGGGGTAGCCATTCTGGTTAAGAAATCTTTGCAAGCTACTGTAATTGATACTAGCGCTGACAAGGAGGGTAGATGGGCCCGAGTACATCTTAAGGTTGGAGATAGTGAATTTACATGTATTTGCATTTATGCCCCGAATGTGGACAACCCTGCTTACTATGCAAGTATTGCGCAGTTGGCACAGGCCTCTGCCAATACTCCATTAATACTTGGTGGTGATTTTAATCAAGTGTTAGACCCTCTGATAGATAGACAGCCGCCTAGAACGAGTAGTCCACCCAAGAGTCTTGCTACCCTTACAGCTCTGATGCAAGATCTTGCGCTGGTAGATATATGGAGGCTGCTTCACCCCTCCGACTTAGAGTTCACTTTCTTTTCTGCCCCCCATCACTCCCAATCTAGAATAGATTTCTTTCTCATTTCCAAAGCACTGATTTCTCAAGTAGACACGACTAGGACTCATCCTCTCCATATTTCAGATCATGCTGCCATATCTTTATCACTACATGTCACTGCGCGGGACGATTCTCCCCGAGCTTGGTTTTTTGATAGATCCTTACTGGGTCAAAAAGATTTTCAGGTTGATATAAAGGCCGCTATCCAAGATTATTTTCATTTTAACTCACCCCATGACACAGCGAGCTGGGCTTGGTGGGAGGGTTTTAAAGCATCTATCCGCGCAACTATAACTAGCTATCAAATTCGGCAGGGGAATCAAAGAAAGCAGCATTTACTGATTCTAGAGCAGCAGATACAAGCTGGGGAGCGTCTCCTCACGTCCCGTACTGACCCATGTATTTTACTCCGTTTACAACGCTTGCGTTTTCAATACAATCAGCTTTTGTACACTGCTGCTGTTAAAAATATTGAATCACAACAAGGGCTATATTATCGGGAAAATAATCGTGCTGGCAAATTATTAGCAAATGCCCTAAAAGGTCAAAAAGAAGCCAAGCGTGTTACCGCCCTCCGTAATCCGTCGGGGGGGGGGGCTTGGTCACTAAAGATACCGAAATCTTAGAACTCTTTCGTGATTTTTATACTCGGCTTTATCAATCTGAATGTGATTTTGAGCCAGATGTATTTGAACGCTTACTTTCAGGGGTACAAAGACCGACCCTATCTGACGAAGATAGAGTGGCCTTGGGACACACCATTTACTGTCTCAGAAATTCATTCTGCTATCAAGAAATGTGCCTCAGGTCGAGCCGCAGGCCCAGACGGTCTCCCTGCTGAATTCTACAAAACCTTTCACGCTGACTTAGCTCCAGTTCTGAAACTTTATTTTTCTGCTCTGGCCGAGGAGGGTTCTCCTTCTGGGTCCTTTTCAATGGCAAATGTAGTAGTTTTTGAGAAAGAGGGGAGAGACCCGCAACTAACAGCTAATTTTCGTCCAATTTCCCTCCTAAACGCGGACTATAAAATATTTGCCACCATTCTCTCTACCCGGCTCTCTGATAGGATGCCTACCTTAATACACCCAGATCAATGCGGTTTCATTCCTGGTAGATCAACTGCTGACAATGCTCGGACTCTATGCCATGTACTGACTACCGCAGTTAATCTTGATCGCCCATTTGTTGGCCTCTCACTTGATGCTGAGAAGGCCTTTGATCGCTTAGAGTGGCCCTTCCTGTTTGCAGTCCTCCGCTGGTACGGATTCGGGGAAGGTTTTCCTCCGTTGTCTTCGCACCATGTACGCACAGCCTACAGCCAGTATATGTGCCAATGCTTTAAAGTCTCAGCCTTTTCCCCTTCAACGCGGCACTCGCCAGGGATGCCCACTGTCTCCACTTCTCTTCGATCTTGCACTCGAACCCTTGGCTTTACTAATCCGGCAATCGGAGGAGATTCATGGAGTCCCCTTCACCCATAGGGAAATCAAAATTTCAGCGTATGCTGATGACCTTATGCTTTTTGTCTCTATAGACTCAGTACCGGCTGTCCTAGAGCAAATTGGTAAATACTCACAACTGTCCGGTTATAAGATAAATTGGACCAAGTCGGTAGCCTTTCCATTAAATCCTTTGCTTCATCAGGCAGATATGCAACCCTTCCCCTTTTTATGGCAACCTCGCATGGTCAAATACCTTGGGGTTCACTATTGTTCTCCTTTGGAAGACACTATCTCCTTCAATGCCAAAGACTTAACCTCTAAAGTCCGGGCGCTTACTCACCGCTGGACTCCTTTAACACTTACCTGGTGGGGTCGATTAGAAACCATAAAAATGATGATTGTTCCGAAAGTGAATTATATCTTAGAAATGTTGCCCTGTCTCTTACCTCGACGTATATATAAAGATATAGAGGGCCTTCTGACTAGATACTTGTGGCAAAACAAGACACCTAGGATAGCGAAACATAAGCTGCAAGCAGATAAGGAAAATGGGGGTGTCAGATTCCCTGATTTCCTGAAGTATCATCAATCTTTTCTTCTCAAACAAGGCGCTCGTTGGCTGGAAGATCCAGTACCGAGTAGACCTGTGTGGCTAGACATAGAAGAGGACCTTTGCAAACCGATTCCTCTTACTTTTCTCCCTGGTATGACTCTCCCATCAGACTCCCACTTTCCACCAATGCTTTTAGACACCTTAGGTGCCTTTAATAATCTTATGCAATCTTTAGACTCCCGACTCTGTCCGTTAGACAAGCTCCCACTTTGGTACAATACTCGATTTCGAATACAAAATAAGCCGATGGCGTGGAGCCCCTGGTACACTAGGGGCATTTGGATTCCTAGTCAGTTGTTCCATGAAGGTCGCTGGAAAACTTTTAGTGAATTGCAAATTGAATTTGGTCTCCCAGCGAAACACTACTTTCAGTTGGTGCAACTTCAGCATTGCCTTCGGAGTGCTAAGGTGCTCCCGCCATCGGCCTCCCCTACACAAGGTTGGTTGGAGACTATCCGATCTATCGGTAGTTCACCGGGTGTAGCATCCACTTTTTACAAAACCTTATGTAATGCTATAACTAGAGATACCCCTATAGCGCAGAAAGCATGGGAGAGAGAATTGCAGGTGACTTTGACCCCGGAGCAATGGAGCCTTGTCTGGAGTAGAGTGACACGGGTCTCCCGATCCGCCTCACTCACTCAGACACTCTTCTTTCTAGCCCACCGGTGTTTTTACACTCCTGACAGATTAGCCAAATGGAACACTACTCAGGGCAATAGTTGTTGGACATGTCATGCGGCCATTGGTTCACTACCTCATGTTATGTATGAATGTCCCGCACTACAGTATTGCTGGCGTCGGGTCTGGGGTCGTATCCAGTCTATTTTGCACTTTCAAGAGCCCCTTTCTTGGAGGATAGTGGGACTTCGCTCAGCTGCGGGGATCCCCTCTCTTCCAAAAACGGCTTACTTCCTTTTGGACTTTATGCTTGGCATTGCTATTTCCCTAATTACGAAATACTGGAAAAATAGCTCCCATCTGAGCCCCAATGAATGGTGGAATCATGTCTGTCTCTACAGTAAATATGAACAAATACCTCGTATGTTTGCTTCCCCATTCAGACTCCTCATCATCGGTCTAAATGGAAGATGCTCAATGACTATGTACATTCTGCTCAATGCTCTCATCTGACTGTCTAAATTTGTATATATCTTTGTCCCATGATTATTCTGTATCGCAGATACTCTTTTGATTGTTTTGATGTATAATCACTGTTGTTTGGAAGCGCTCACATGCTGACATAATCAGCTAGAGAAGAAGCGTGGGGGTGGGGGGTAATTGGGTTTACTTTTCTTTATTGTATACTTGTTTTGTCTCCTTTGGTGTGTTGTTTCTTTTGTTTGTTGCAAAATGAAAATAAAAGTTTAAAAAAAAAAAAGAAATGAAGGAAAAAGCAAAAAAAAAAAAAAAAAAAAAAAAAAAATGTAAGGTCATGCATTTGGGCTGCAGCAATCCAAGGGAGCAATACAGTATAGGAGGTGAAGTACTTTTGTCCACTAAAGAAGAGCGGGACCTAGGCGTGGTTGTGTCTGATGATCTTAAAGTAGCTAAACAGGTGGAAAAGGCGACAGCAAAAGCTAGAAGGATGCTTGGGTGCATACGGAGAGGAATGGCTAGCAGAAAAAAGGAGGTGATAATGCCTCTGTATAAGTCTTTGGTGCGACCTCATTTGGAGTATGGTGTGCAATTCTGGAGACTGCACCTTCAAAAGGATGTGAACAGGATGGAGTCGGTGCAGAGGGTTGCTACCAAAATGATTAATGGGCTTCATTATAAAGCATATGAGGACAGACTTAAGGATCTTAATATGTACACCTTAGAGGAAAGGCGGGATAGAGGTGATATGATTGAGATGTTTAAATACCTCCGTGGCATAAATGTTCAGGGAGAGAGCCTCTTTCAATTGAAAGCAAGTTCTGCTACGAGGGGACATGGGATGAGGGTGAAGGGAGATAGATTCAGGAGTGATATGCGGAAATATTTCTTTACGGAAAGAGTAGTGGATCCGTGGAATAGTCTCCCAGTGGAGGTGGTAGAGATGAGGACAGTAACTGAATTCAAGAAAGCATGGGACCAACACAGAGGATCTCTAAAGGCAAAAAGTGGACTGTTGTAGTTGTTATGGAAGGACAGACTAGATAGGCCATGTGGTCTTTTTCTGTCGTCATATTTCTATGTTTCTATGTTTCTAAAGTTGCGAGCTGAGGAAACAGGGAAGATTGTAGTGTTATCCACAGAAATAGAGATGGGAGGAAAGGAGGAGTTGGATTTAAGGGGAAAGATAAGGAGCTCAGTTTTGGTTCAGTTTCAGACAGCCGTGAAATATCCAGGCAGCAATGTTGGATAAGCAGGCAGAGATCCAGGCCTGGATTCCTGGAGAGATTTCAGGCATAGAAAGGTAGATCTGAGTGTCATCAGCATACAGATGGTCCTGAAAACCATGTGAGGAAATAAGTGCACCAAGGAACTGAGTGTAGAGAGAGAAAAGGAGAGGTCCTAATCTAGACCCTGAAGTTCATCGACTGAAAGCAGGATGGCAATAAAGGAGGAATCACCAGAACATACACTAAAAGTGTGATAGGAGAGATAAAAAGAAAGCCAAGACAGAACAGAGCCCCTAAATCCAAGCGAGGACAGAGTATTGAGGACAAAGTGGTCATCAACAGTGTGAAAGGCAGCAGAAAGGTCAAGAAGATGAGAATCAAGTAGAGACCTTTGGATTTGGTGAGGAACAAGTCGCTGGAGACTTTGGCAAGAGACGTTTCTGTGGAATGTAGAGAATGAAAGCCAGATTGCAGTGGGTCCAGAAGATCCTGAGGTGAAGGGAAGTCAAGATAGCAGCAGTGAACTTCTCGTTCAAGCAGTTTTGAAGCAAAGGTGAGGAAAGAGAGAGGTAGATAACTGGAAGGACAGATAGGATCTAGTGAAGGCTTTTTGAGGAGAGGTGTAACCACAGGCCACCTGAACAGCGATAGGTTAAGGATACGCCAAATGGAAGGGATGACGGTGGAAGAGATAGAGCTTAGTAGACGGATGGGCAGAGCCATACCAAGGGCTGCATGAGCGGTGCGGCTGCACAGGGTGCAAGCACAGAAGGGGGCGCTGATATCATCACTGGGCTTCTAGGAAGCTCAAAAAGAGTGAGTTACTAAATGTGGCTAGGTGGAGAGGGGCACCAGATTCTTTAGTCGCACAGGGCGCATTTCTAACTTGGTACGGTCCTGCGGATGGGGATTGGATCAGAGGAACAGGTAGTCAGTTTAGAGGAGGAGAGAAGATTTGCAGTTCCCTCCTCAGTGATTTCAGAAAAGGAAGAAAGGGTGACCGAAGGTGAGGGAAGGATTGGGGAATGAAGAGGGGGAAGATGAGGTGGAGGTGACCCTGCAGGGAATTCAAGGCTAATCTTCTGGACTTTGTCATGGAAGTAGTCAGCCAAGGTCTGGGCAGACAGGTACTGGAGGAGGAGGCACCTTGAGGAGTGTTTCATTTTATTCAAGATTTATAATAACAGCCCCAGCTTTCAAGATATTAACTGAAGTTCCTGTGAGAGATGACAATGTGGATGCAAAAGATGACCTTACAGTGGATGGTTCCAGGTTTAAGGAGCAGGATTCAAACTATAATGATGGCTTCCCCATCTGGATGAACTCGTGCACAGTGTCCATTGGCACATAGGTTCAAAATGTTCTATGTTTGGCAGTGGACCAGTCAGTAGTCCAGCATCTTGCTGAAATCGAAACCATCCTCTCTCCCTCTTTGCTACAGGCACACTCTCTTAGCTTATAGAAAGATTCCTTTTCCCTCTCATCTGCATCAGAATCTGAGATAGAATCAGTGATGTACCAAGGGTGGGGTGACAGGTGCAGCCCTGGTGCCGGCCAGGAGGGGGAGTGCATCCTCACCAGGCCCATGCTGCAGCGTCAGCATGGCAAACTTAACTTAAAACTGTGGGTGGCCTGCTGCACTGCCAAGACTCCAAACCTGGCATTTGTTCTCTCCCCGCCAAAGTCTTGTGGAACAATTTTACTTCGAGATGATAGACCATATTTGTTGTTCTTGAACAAAATGTTTTTTCTTAAACATCATTAGGAATTGATGAAATATTGTGTCTCCTAAATTTCACTTTGAAAGAGAAAATGAATCTTGATCAAGCAAACTCCAAGGGGACATATTGAAAAGGGCTAAATCCCGATATTCAGTGACAGCATCCAGCTAGTGGCATTCTTTTATAAAGACACCTCGACGCCTCTGTGTCTTTGTAGAATACTTACACAAGCTCTGAGAAGTCATGGATAAAGTGGAGCCATGGACATTTAGGCCCGCTCGGAACCAGGTACAAATGTTTGCATGTAAAGTAGGCACATGCATACGTATTTTATAAACTATATGCGAGCATTTAGACTCCCTGCATTCCATCCAGATACCTCCTCTCAGCATACCTACACCTGGGTCACATAATAGTTCACTCATTCTTGTCATGGTGCATACGTTTACACCTGGGATAATTTTTAATAGATCTTTTCCTCACGTACTGACATTTATGCGTGAAAAAGGCCAGTGCAAGGATATGAGGCACTCTAGGCAAACCTCATTCCAGGTGCCCCGCCCTGTTCCTGCCCCCTCTCCCACTGCCACTCTTTCCACCCCTCTCCGGGACCAGTAGTGGCGGTAATAACTTCAAACAGCACCGCAGAGCTTACCAAAACTTCTGGCGCAGCGGTGTTGTTCCTGCTGATCCAGTTGCTTCTGCTCCATGCGAAAAGGAAGTGTGCATTTGGGGGGGGTGGGGCAGAAGCAGGAACAACACCAAAGGTTTCGGTAAGCGCTGCGGTGCTATTTCAAATCATTGTCGCCGCTCAGTGATGACAATGGGCCACCCTCCCGCCATTGGTGATCTAGGCAACTGTCTAATTTGTCTAATGGTAGCATCAGCTCAAAGGTTAATTTAGATAAAGTCATTCTAGCCCATATGTGGCATATGGTAGTGTGGTGTGCAATGGGAAGGGGTTTTCTTTACAAAACTGGCCAGACAGCAGTTCAGGGAAAACAAGAGCAGCTTTACTTCTGTCCCAGCTTGTTAAACCTCTACAAGCTGGTTCTCCTGGCCCTTCCTCCCGCCCCAGTTAAAGTTCCTACCTCACCCAGGAAAGGAAGTCTGCATTCAGATGAGTCCAACCAGATCTATGGCGGACCTGGAACTGGTAGGGTTGGAGGCTCAAAAACTGCTACATAATATGGCTGTCAGACTCCTTATGTCAAGCCAGCCATTTGAGAGGTTGGTGGTCCTTTAGTGTAAACAGATAGCAGAACAAGTAGTATTTGAAGGTATCAAGCATCCACATGACAGCCAGGGCTTCCTTCTCAATCACCACATAATGCAGTTTCCTGCTGATGAATGCTATGGGATGTTCTTTACCACTGACTTCCTGGGCCACCATTGAGGCATCAGTTTGCACAATAAATGGTAGGGAGAAATCGGGGCTAATCAAGATGGGTTCAGAACATGCAACCTTCTTGAAATGCTGGAAGGCCAGGGCCAGGTCCGGTGACCACTGGATCCATTTGAGAACTCTCTTCCACATCAGATTGGTTAATGGCTCCACTACCTCTGCAATATTAATGATGAACTGGCAATAATAGCCAATCAACCCAAGGAAAGCACAAATCTCTTTCTTCAATTTTCGGGTGGGGACCTGGGCAATGGCATCCACCTTCCATAGTTGAGTCATACTTGCCCATTCCTGATTAAATACCCCAGATATTGAACGTCCAAACCTCCCAGAAAACATTGCTTGAGATGGTCGTCAACTCTGCCTTCTGCAGGCTAGTCAACATGGCTTGTACTTGAGTTAGATGGGTGGTCCAGTCTCTGCTATAGATAATGACATCATCAAGGTAGGCAGTCGCATAATCCTTATGCGGTCTCAGAAGGCAGTCGACTAGGCAATGAAACATGGCAGGAGCTCTGTGTAATTCAAAGGGCAGCACTGTAATCTGGAACAGACCTTGCAGTGTTGAAAAAGCAATCTTCTCCTTGGCAGCCAGTCAAGGACACCTACCAGTATCCCTTGATCAAATCCAAGGTTAATATAAAGCATGCTCCACCGAGTCACTCTATTAGCTCATTTACTCTGGGCATGGGATGCGCTTCCAGTTTAGAAACTGCATTGAACCTCTGGAAGTCATTGCAGAATCTGATGCTTTTGTCGGGTTTAGGAACCAAGGCAATGGGCTCCTAAACCTGACAGAAGACTCTTTTATAACTGCCAAGATAAGCATCTCTTCCAGCTTCTTGGCGACAGCCTGTCACCAGGCCTCTGGAATCTGATAAGGTATTTGCCAGATAACAACCTCAGGGTAAGTAATGATATCATGACAAATGAGGTGGGTTCGTCCCGGACTGGTGGAGAACATCTTTAAGTTCCGATGGATCAAACCTCCTAGATCTCTTCTCTGGACAGCAGAGATCTGATCTCCAATCAGGACTTGAGCTGGATCTGATGGGGCTTAAATTTCTGGACTAAAATCATCTCCCTCTACCACCATAACTGTCACTGGAGTCCATTTTTTTCAATAGGTTCATATGATAAATTTTGCTTGCTTCCATTTATCTAGCTGGGCAATCTTGTAGTTAACAGCCCCACTTTCTCTTCTACCTCATAGGGCTCGTGCCATTTACAGCGTAACTTGGTCTCAGATGAGGGCAACAAGACTAAAACTCTGTCTCCCGGTTGGAAGGTGTGGTGCAGGGCTGCCCGATTGTAGCTCCTGGCCTGCTCAGCTTGGGCTTTTTCCAGACAGAGTTTGGCCACCTCTCCGGCTTTCCTCAGCCGATCTTGCATTTAGAAACATAGAAACATGACAATAGAAAAAGACCACATGGCCTATCTAGTCTGTCCTTCCATATCACCAATTACAACAGTTCCCTTTTTTCCTTTAGAGCTCCTCCGTGTTTCTCCCATGCTTCTTTGAATTCAGATACTGCCCTCATCTCTACCACCTCTACTGGGAGACTATTCCATGAATACACCACTCTTTCCGTAAAGATATATTTCTGCATATCACTCCTGAATCTATCCCCTTTCATCCTCATCCCATGTCTCCTCATAGCAGAGCTTGCTTTCAATCGAAAGAGGCTTTCCTCCTCTGCATTTATACCACAGAGGTATTTAAACATTTCAATCATATCACCTCTATCCCGCCTTTCCTCTAAAGTGTACATAGTAAGATCTTTAAGTCTGTCCTCATATGCTTTATAATGAAGACCACTAACCATTTTAGTAGCAATCCTCTGTACTGACTCCATCCAGTTTATATCCTTTTGAAGGTAGGTCTCCAGAATTGCACACAATACTCCAAATGAGGTCGCACCAAAACTTATACAAAGGTACTATTACTTCTTTTCTTCTGCTGGCCATTTCTCTCCCTATGCACCCAAGCATCCTTCTAGCTTTTGCTGTCACCTTTTCTACCTATTTAGCTACTTTAAGATCATCAGACACAACCACGTCTAGGTCCCGCTCTTCTTTAGTGGACAAAAGTACTTCACCCCCTATACTATATTGCTCCCTTGGATTGCTGCAGCCCAAATGCATGAGCTTGCATTTTTTAACATTAAATTCCAGCTGCCAAATTCTAGACCATTCTTTAAGCTTAGCTAGATCCCTCCTCATGTTATCTACACCTTCCTGGTTGTCTACTCTATTGCAGATTTTGGTATCATCCGCGAAGAAGCAAACCTTACTCAACAGCCCTTCCGCTCAAGACCCTGCTCTTTACTGAAGCCTATCAGCAACCACCTTAAGCTGCCAAACACTAGACATCACCCAAGCGGAACTCCATTTACCTTCACCACTTGACCCCATCTACACACCCCCATTTAGACATATAAGCACAATGTATTTACGTTCGTCAGTCGTATTAAATGTAAACCTCCCATTGTGTTGTGACCACTTTGATTGAAGGATAAGGTGGTATACAAATCTGTCTAAATAAATAAAATAAATAAATAAATATATCACTAACAAAGACGTTAAAAAGAATCGGACCAAGGACAGATCCCTGGGGCACACCACTGGTAGCCTCCTTCTCCTCAGAGTGAGTTCCATTTACCTGTACCCTCTGTTGCCCCCACTCAACCAATTTCTAACCCGAGCAGTAACTTTAAGGTCCATCCCTAGGGTGCTCAATTTCTTTATGAGGAATGGTGTCAAAGGCTTTACTGAAATCAAAATGCACCACATCTAGGGGTCTCCCTCGATCCAACTCCCTGGTCACCCAGTCAAAGAAATCAATCAGATTTGTCTGACAAGACCTGCCTCTGGTGAATCCATGCTGCCTTGGATCCTGTAATCCGCTGGACTCCAAAAACCTCACTATTTTCTCTTTCAGCAGCGCTTCCAATAATTTACTCACCAAGAAGTTAAACTAACCAGCCTGTAGTTTTCAACCACATTCTTACTTCCGCTTTTGTGTAAAAGGACCACTTGTGCCTCTCTCCAGTCCTTTGGCACCACTCCCAATTCCAGCAAGGCATTGAAAAGGTCAGTCAGTGGAGCTGCTAGAATGTTCCCAAGTTCCCTCAGTATTCTAGGGTGTATCCCATCCGGTCCCATTCCTTTGTCTACTTTAAGTTTAGCTAGTTCTCACAAACACAGTCTTCTGAAAATTGTTCAAGATGCCCCTTGTTTCTCTTCCTGTTTGTCGGTATTTTCTGAGGTCCTGCTCCTGGTTCTTCATCTGTGAGCACAGAACAGACATATTTGTTAAACAATTCCGCTTTATCCTCATCAGCTTCTACATATTCCTTCCCTTCACCCTTGAGTCTGACAATACCACTTTTGCCCTTCCTCTTCTCACTAATGTATCTGAAAAATGTCTTATCCCCCCATTTTATTGAAATGGCTATTTCCTCCTCTTTTTGAATCTTTGCTTTCCTGACTACTTTGCTAGCTACTCTAGGGGGCATGTTTACTAAACTCCGAAATTGTGCGGGTCCCCGTTAGTGTGCGTGTGCCATATAAGGAGTGGGCGGTTCAGGCAGAAAATAGCAAAAAACCGGGAGTAAGCGACCGGACCTGTGCGCGTCGTGCTAATGTGCGGGGGTCGACATTAGTACGTGGGAAGGCAAAGTGGCGCGCTGCTGGGTATACAAAACAACAGAGCCGTAGTACAACAGTGAAGACACTGACCAATGGTGCAGGGGCCATGGGTTCAAGCCCCCATTGTGCACAACAAAAAAGGCCAGCTGAGGCAGCAACTGTAATGGGTAAAAGTGGTTTAGGAGGCAAATTAATTTTGAACGGCATAAGGCGGCGCACAGTTCTTTTTGGGCGGCATAAGGCGGCGCACTGTACATTTTGGGCGGCATAAGGCAGCGCACAGTTCTTTTTGGGCGGCATAAGGCGGCACACAGTTCTTTTTGGGCGGCATAAGGCGGCGCACTGGTCCTCTTGGGCGGCAGAAGGCGGCGCGCTGATGGGCACCAGGCGGCACGCTGATGCACAAGCACAGGAACAGAGCCACAGCACAATGGTTAAAACACTGACCAATGGTGCAGGGATCAGGGGTTCAATCCCTCACAATGCCCAGTGAACAAGGCTGGCTGAGGCAGTATGTATTATGGTAAGGAGTGCTGTAGGAGGCTTTTTAATTTTATTTTGCTATCACTACTAGCAAATGCACTCACACAGCGTGTACACATACAGTGGCCCATAAGGCACATTTATTTTATTTATTTACATTCTCTTATATACCGCGCTATTCTGCATCAGTGCGGTTTACATTGAACAAACTGAAATTACATTGAACAGGGTATTATAACTTGGAGATAACTATTTTACAGGGAACATGGGCTATGGAGGGTTAAGTGGCTTGCCCAAGACCACAAGGAGCACCTGTGGGACTAGAAACCCCAGTCCTTCCGGCCCAAGGTTGCTGTCCTCTAGTGGGATTTGAACCACCGACCTTCCGGCCTGAAGTACCTTGCCCCAACCACTAGGCTACTCCTCCACTCCACTCCACATGTCACAGTGCACTGTCCGCCAAGGCACCCTAGAATGTCCCCTATAGGGCACCATATATGTTGCAACACAGGATAATGTACAGTGCACCTTATATGGATGGCAACCATAAGGTGGCCTATAGGGCGCCCTATAAAGCACCCTCAGAGGCACCTAATGGGTATAATAAGCTGAGGGTGGTTTTGCCGGCATAGACATATGTACAGTAAATAAAAATAAAGCTGTGGACAGCCCTATCAAAGAACCCCACTGTGGGTTTGAACCCATGACCTCTGGCTGCACAGGCAGTGACAAAACCATTGGGCTATAGCTGTCAGCAAGCCCCTGGCTTGCTGCAGAGAGCCGGCATATCACCTCACAGACAGTCTGCTGTTGTAAACAGGATAGGGTTAGGCCACCCGCACCCATGATGCACTGCACATGCAAATCAGCTGTCCACAGATGCACACAAGATGGGGAATGCACCCCCACAGCTCTCGGCCTGGTAGGGGGATGTGGCCGTGTGCACCCACATAGCATCTCGGCCTGGTAGGGTGTACTGAGCGGGTGTTGTACTGACTGGCACATAGTAGCTACACACCGTCACACTGTGCGGGTACTGCGCTCACCCTGAGGGTGCAATGAGGCACCCAGGATCAGGTCCACAACACCCTCCATGGCTGAATAAGGCCATGCCAGAGCTCCAAAGCACTGTTACTCTGTGAGAGAGGTTGTTTCTTCAGAAACACCTTGAATATCTCTGTCTGTCTGTCTGTCTGAGTCAAGGGAACCCCTTATGGCCACCTAGGTGGGCTATGTACCACCATTCCTCCCCCTCAGGTGGAATAACATTGGCTCCCATCAACAGATCAACATGCTACCTCCCTGCAATGATGGCAGTAGTGTGAACCATCAACCCAAGTCCTGCCGTGGAACAGACACCCTACAGGGCAGTCAAAGCAGCTCTTTACACATCCATAACACAATGTCTGACAGACATTAGGCCTGGATGTGCTAAGTTGCACCCCACCACTATCTGCTATTCTCCTGCAGCAAGCCATCAGCCACGGCACAGCACTCCATCAGGACACAGACCAGCAGGAAACAGTCTGCTAGTTAGTCCTGGTGGAAATGCATGCACCCGTAACTGGGATGGCAGTGCACACCAGCAGATAAGTTAGTGTCTGGGTCCCAAACAGAAACCCATATATATCACATGGGAGAAATACTATATAGCACTATGGGGGTGCCTAGCCATGCTGTAGTCACTACACAGTCAGGGTGGAGTGAAACCCCAGAGGCACATACAGAGGTCACCCTGTCTGTGTAGGTGGTGGCCGGCCACTACAATGTCCCAGCCAGTGCCCTATGTCCTGTGCAGATGCATCCTGGCCAGCCCACCCTGTCTGAGCTATACCCATGGTACCTTGCTGCTCATTATGCACATTGGCAGGCCAATACTGGCAATAGTGCTGGCAGTGTGGGCTGTGGAAGGTGTTTGCAGCCAACACGCACTGTATAGACAGACACACACTCCCACACGTATGCCAGCATTGTGCTACTATAGAGGAGTTTAGCAGCATTGCCCACCACACCAGTCCTGGGCACAGTACAGGCATGGATATGGTATGAAATACTGTTGGGGGACACTCCCCAGGGTGGTTAACACTGTCAGAGACCAGACCTGAAGCACCCACAGCAGACAGCAGAAAGATTGTTATGATGGAGCTCAAAGAGCAGAATGTGCGTAACGTAGGTATATCTATCTGCCAGTACTCATAGCACACGTTTGAGAGCTGTGTACCGTTTACCCAGATGTAGGGTGACATTGCTGAGGTATGCAGGTGCTAGTATTGGGAGGTGCACGCAGGGCCCAATGTCCTGCCTCTCCAGGAGGCATTGGCCAATGGGGCCTGTGGGTGTGGGTGTGTCTGCCCCTGTTGGCTGCTGCTTTACGGCAGAGGTTCACAAATCCAGTCCAGGTTTGCCACACACTGTTCGGGTTTTCCTGCTGTCCCTCATGGATATGCATGAGCTATATCTACATGCCATGGGGGTGGTGCATAGATATACAGCACAGGCATTTGTATGAGTGGCAGCATGGAACCTGAATGGTGTGTGTTCCTACAGGACTGCATCTGTGAGACTCTGCTCTAGGTAATGCCCCTGGTCATGGTGTCTGTGCTCCGTGGGGTAAAAGGAAGGCGTATGACCCCAGCAATAAAGGATTGTCCTTACTATCATGGTTTAGTTGTGGGAAAAATATGTGGACATGATTGGCAGGGCTTTGAACCTGTGACCTTCTGTTCTTGCACACACACTGTCTGTGTGCACTGCACCACCATGTTGCCACACATGTGCTGGATTCCCTGGGAGGTCCATGACTGTACATCCGACAGGGCCTATCTGTTGCAGTGGACGGTGCCAGCCTGCACATGGCTAGGCCACTGTCTTCTGTGGCTAGCAGCCACTGCCCCCTCCACCACCTGTACCCTTCCGCCAACATGCTGGCATGGCCTTATCTTGGAAAAGCATATGACCTGATTGACATGTGGCACTCCAGGACTGCATTTGGGGTACTCAGCCGTCGGTAATGCCCATTGTTATGGTGTGTGTGCGGTGTTGGGTACAAAATGGGTGTGTGAACCATGCTTATGTGCTCTCCAATAAAGGGGTGTCTTTACTATCTCTGTTTAGTGGTGGGTAAAATATGGGGACTGGGTTGGCAGGAGCCCCAGCTGGGATTTGAACATGTATCCCTCTGGTTGTAGGGGTACTGGCTTTGTCTGCTGCACCACACTGTGGCCACAGAGACAGTGCTGTCCCTGGGGATGGAAAACCTGGCCGGCGGAATCCTAAACCCTGCTCTGCACATTTGTACTGTGGGCTCATTCACCTTGTCTGGGGGCAAACGTGCAAATACACCCCGCAAATGACCGTGAAAAGAGGGGGAAAAATATAACCAAGCTGGGCAACAGTGGTATTAATGGGCGACCATAGAAAACACTCCCAGCACAGCTCCCAAAAAGGAAATGATTTTTGGAAGGGTCTCCGCTCCGTAGACCCTTTCAGAAATCATTTCTTTTTTTGGGGGCTTTCCTGTGAGTGTTTTTTATTGTTGCCCATTAATATCACTGTTGCCCAGCTGGGTTATAAGTTTTTAGAATTTTGTTGTGGTCTTTATCAATTTATATTTGCTATTTTGTTCTGTGCACATGTATCACACTGCTCACGTTTTGCGGGTTTCCCAGGTTTTCCTGTACATTGCTGACGGAAATGGTTTCTCTTCCCTTTAGATGCCCTCTACCGCGAGTGTTTCACTCGCGCTATTTTTCACCAGGAAATTCGGGCCCGCTACTGTGCGTGGAGCCTCTCCCCTCCCACTCTCCACCCATTGACCCCGTCCCTCCGCCCCTCCGGGGCCTTCCTCCGCCCTCCTTTAGCCGTACCACGCCTCTATCGGACATTTGCGGGCCCGCACTTGTACGGGGCCCGTTAGTGTGCTGCGCACCTTTGCGGGGGTGACACGTACATGTGCGGGCCGTTTAAACGCGTTTATTAGCGTTTCAGTGCCGCGTTTCCGTGCGCTAGTTTGCGGCGCGCACATTTGCGGTTTTTAGTAAACATGCCCCTAGGTTTTTCCAAATATAGATGCCTGTCTTCCTCTCTCTGTGATTGCTTGTATTTCATGAAGGTCTCCCTCTTTTTCTTCACCTTTTCAGCTACTTCTTTTGAAAACCATAGTGGTCTCCTTTCCTTTTATCTTTATTTACCATTTTAACAAAAAGGTTGGATGCCCTTAAAATATCCCCTTTCAGTTTTGCCCACTGTTTTTCTATGTCCTCCAGCTGTTCCCATCCCACTAACGACTCCCTGAGGTACTGGCCCATCTTGGCAAAGTCACTTTCGAATGGATTTTAACAATCCTAGTCCTAATACTGAAGCACATCATCTGGTGATCGCTGGATGCAAAATGATCTCCCACTATAACATCAGAAACACTTTATAAATCCAGGATCTTCTTACTTCTAGATGATACTGCAGCAGGAATGTGCCAATCAACATCTGGCATTTTGAAATCCCTATCAGTAACACTTCCCCTTTCCTGGTAATGCTGCATATGTCTTCAATTAACTCTCCGTCCACCTCTTCCTCCTGTGAGGGAAATCTTTATATCATGCCAATGCAAATAGATTTCTCTTTCCCTCTTTCTAGTTCAACCCACAGTGCTTCCTCTCTCCCTTTTAAGCTCTGTAGTTCCAAAGCTTTAATATTATTTTTTACATATAGTGCCACTCCTCCTCCCCTTCTTCCTACCCTGTCCTTTCAGAATAAAGTATAGCCTGGTATAGTTACATCCCAGTCATGGTTTTCTGTGAACCATGTTTCTGTAACTGCCACTAAATCCAAGTCAGCCTCTCCCATTAAAGCTTCAATATCTGGGATCTTATTTCCCACCGCTGTCCATATGTTGCCCATTTTACTCATAAAGGTATTTAATGTTTCACTTACCTGGGGGCTTTCTTCACCCATCCCCAACAAATCTAGTTTAAAACCCTCTTCAGTAGATTAGCCAGTCTGCTGCTGAAGACCCGTCGACCTTTCTCCACCAATTATGCCCATCACAAGGGTTCTTCCTGTTTCCCTTACCACATCTAATATGCCTCTTGGCAATCTTCCAATGAGCAACTCAAAAGGCAATAACCCCATAGAACTTTGAGGTACTTCGTGGATGGTAAACATCAAATACGGTATGAGAATGTCTCCATTCTTTCCATCCTCTTGCATGAACTTTTTAAACATCTGTTTCAGAGTTTTATTGAATCGCTCAATTAGGCCATCCTTCTGTGGGTGATATATTGATGTTTGCAGCATCTTGACCTTCACCAAGGCACGCACTTGCATCATCATCTTGAATACAAAGGGTGTTCCTTGATCTGTGAGGATCTCATTGGGCATTCCCACCCACGAGAATACTTCCCAGAGGGCATTCACAATCATAGTAGTCTTCATATTCTTTACAGCAATGGCCTCCAGGTATCGGGTAGCATAGTCTAGTATGACTAAAATATACTAAAATATACTTGTTGCCTCTGGTGGTTCACTCCAAGGGACCTACCAGGTCCATGGCCACTCTTTCAAATGGGGTTTTAATGACAAGCATAGGTACTAGAGGGTCAGGTGGCAGGCGTGACATGACTGGCAATATAGCTGCACCTATTTATGGACCCCGGGCCAGAAAAATTGGGCTAAAACATGCTCTAGTGTTTTATCCACCTCCAGGTGTCCTCCTAATAAATGGCTATTGGCAAACGATAACACCTCTGCAAAATTAGGGATGAACCGATGGTAATAGCCAATTCACCCAAGGAAGGCACAAAACTCTTTTTTTGATTTTGAGGTGAGGACCTGGGCAATGGCATCCACTTTCCATAGTTGAGGTCAGGACTTAGCAAGCTTGAGACTCTTGATATATAGATCTGAGTTTTTCAGAGGAAAGATCTCTGGGAAATCTTCCTGGTCCAACTTAGCGGAGCCATCAGTTAGCTGGGCCCATATCACTCTGAAGTTTGGGTAGTCTTGGTCAATCACTACTGGATACATGGCTTGCCCTGTTGGAGTCTTAAGTGAAACCTGTGTCATTGGATACTGCCTCTAGTGTGCATGCACACAGGCCAGTGTTACCATCTTTGTATAGTCAATTTGAAATCGGGTTATGGTTTCCTGACAAATGAAAGTCCACACACTCCCAGAGTCTATCAAGGCCTGGAGGTGAGTCCCCTTGAACTCCACTGGAATCACAAAGTTCTAGGCCCCTAGGTGGGGTGTGTCCACAAAAGTGAAGGTGTGAGGGGTGGTTAGACTGACATCCATGGGTTCTTCCATACCCAGGGGACATTCCCGAGCAAAGTATCCCCAGGCTGCACACCTAAAACAGGTGAAGGGGTCATGACTGGGGCCATGCCATTGCCTAGGAGGTGACTTTGGGGGTCAGAACAAGGGGGCCAACATCATTTCCAACTTTCTTTTCCGTCCTCCTGGGCTGACGGGTGACTTCTTCCCCTTTTCACCGTCCGCTTCTGTCACCGGCTGGGCTTCATGATACCCCTCAGCTATTTCCAGTGCACTTTCCAGTGTAAGCTGGGGTGCTGATGTACCCACTGTTTTATAGGGGTGATCAAGCCCTCCAAAATCTGCTCCAATAACAGAATCTTGGCTATCTCAGCCCAGTCCTTTCCTCCAGTTATAGCCCCTTCCATGCGAGATCCTTCAATCGATAGAGAAACCTTTGAGGGCTCTCCTTTATCTGGAACCCCCCCTTTCTGAACCACTGGCAGTAGGCCTCTGGGGTACAGCTGACCCGTTCCAGTATGGTAACCTTGACAGCTGAACATGTAACTCACCCATCTGGGTTGGCATCCTAGAATGCAGCTTGACTGCTACCCATCTGCAGGTTCCCCAAATAAGTACTCCATGACTCCTCCAGTCACGTGGCCATGTGGGTGGTTCATTGAAAGTTCACTATAAAGTGGTCCGGTTCATCTTCAGCCATCATTTTAAGAAGCATTTGTGCTGGAGGGCGAAGTTTGTGGCCTCTATAAGGCCTGAATCAACTGCTGTTGCTCTTGATACTATTGCTGTTGCTGCAGCCCTTCAGCCAGAATCGGGAGGAGCTGCTCCATCCTAGCTTGTCACTCTTCTCTTGCAACACCACCACAGCTTCCTCTTCTGCAGCTGAATTAACTCTTGGTATTCCAGCTCCAACTATTAGTGGTCTCTAGTGGCCAAAACAAAGCCTGCCTGTCTGGCACTATCTAAATCTTCTTCAAGCTCCCTAACTAGGGTGAGACTAACCCGCTTAACCCACACAAACAAACAAAAAAATCCTGACCTGCTGTAGAGGACCAGCCATGGAGGTAAGTGGATCTGCACTCAGTCACATGGTTAGAGAAAATCCTCAAGCTGACACCATATGTAGTAGTGTGGCATGCGATGGGAAGGGGTTTTCTTTACAACACAGACCAGACAGCAGTTCAGGGAAAACAAAAGCAGCTTTGTTTCTGTCCCAGCTTGTTAAACCTCCACAAGCTGGTTCTCCCAGCCCTTCCTCTAGTCCCAGTTAAAGTTCCAACCTCGGAACTCTTTTGCATGGCTTGCTTTGGAAGAACTTCTGGCTCCACGGATCTGTCTCCTTCCTGCACTCTGCTGGGTTCTTAACCTCTCCCTCTAAGCCACACTCTCCCAGCCCTGAGTTCTGGGATGCAGATTCTCTTAAAGGGGACTGTTGATAATCCCTTTGGAGAGGGATGGGTATCATTCTATCTACAAATTAAAGTCTAAACAACATCAATACACAAAACGCCTTCAATTATCAATATCAGGCATAATGACCTCAGATGGCACAACCCCTCATGTGGCGAAATTCACCATAGGGTATTGATAGACGCTCACATCACCGGTCAAGCCTCCTCCAAATCCCTAACTTTATTCACTAATACCATACTCTAAATAACCACCAACTAACCAATGGGAAAAATCTTATCTAAATCTATTTAAAGAAATACACAATCATTAACTCACCATTCACTCTCTAACACCCCCCCCCCCCTCTCTTATTCATACTACTCAAATTTAAAAAAGCGTCTATGGCAATTTGCACACAAGGTACAGATACGGCTGAACGCAGCCCTGGCAACTCAGGTAAAAAACCTGCAAAAATAAATAATTACAAAAACTGTAATAATATAATAAATAGCACCATCATAGTATGCAAAAGACATCTTTTAACTGGAATCTTGCAGCCGACTGGGTTCCTTGCCTCCCAAACAGACGCGTAGTAACCAAGGGTCAGCACTAACGCCGCCTCTAACGCGGGAAACAAACTTTAAAGCAATCTGCATCAATAGCATTTATCACCAAACAGCCTCAACTTACGACCTCCACTCTACAAAAGCTTTCGTTTCGCCGTGAAGCGGCTTCATCAGGAGCTTTGCCGTACAAAATAAACGCTATACAATGGCTCCCTTCAACTTCCCGCTAAACCAAAACCAGCGTGTGACGGTCTAATAACCCCACCCTCACCAATCAAAATCAGCCAAACATGACATCATGTAACAAAACAATCTCGTGCTACTTTTGCGCCCTCTTTGGCCAATCTGTTTATGAGTGATTATGAAGAACGTTTTATTTACCCATCACAGTATGCTCAATTTATTATACGCTGGTATAGGTATATCGACGACATTTTTCTCTTATGGAGAGGGACTAAGGTTTCTTTGGAAGAATTTTTTGCTTATTTGAATGAGTGCCATCCCTCTATTAAATTTGATATTGACATTCAAGAGAGCGAAATACATTTCTTGGACGTGAAGGTTTTTAAACAACGAGATTGTTTTGTTACTACTCTTTATTCAAAACCAACGGACAGGAATACTTTGTTGCATTTTTCTAGTTTCCATCCTCCACATTTGAAGCGGAGCCTTCCCTATTCGCAATTGTTGAGATGTCGTCGTATTTGTTCAACTAATGAAGAGTTTAAATATCAGGCTAAGCGTATGATGGGTACATTTTTGGATCGGGGATATCCTCCTGCAGTTTTACATCAGGCCTATAGAAGAGCGAAATGTAATCATCGCGAGTGGCTGCTTTGTCCAGTTAGAAAGGCACCCCTTCTACATCTACATTTGGCCATTTTGCATGTCAAAATTGCTCATATTGTGGTATTATGAGTACGTCTATCTGTGAAAAGTATCAATGGCAGGTGAAACAATTGGCTATTACCACATGTAATACAGATTATGTCATCTATGCCATATGGTGTGAATGCCAGTTGCTCTACGTGGGGAAAACTACAAGAGCGTTGAGGACGAGATTGGCAGAGCACAAATATAGTTTGAAGAAGGTACGGTTAGATACCCCTTTGGTTCAACACTGTGTGGATCATTGTCATCAGTTTCAAGACCTTCGTTGTACTGTTTTGGAAGTTGTGCCATTTAATCCTTGGCGAGGGGATCGCAAGAAACTGCTTTTACAGAAAGAACAACGCTGGATTTTTAGATTAGATACGCTGCATCCCGGCGGTCTAAATGATCGCCTTGAATGGGCTTTATTTTTCTGATTTTTTGCCGTCTTTAGTGTTGGTGGCATTTTGCATCTGGTATTGAGTTTAAAGGTGAATTACTGTGCAGTTCAAAGGGTTTTAGAATGGAGAGTGAAGGGGAGTGTTGCTTTTAGGTGATGTCATGTTTGGCTGATTTTGATTGGTGAGGGTGGGGTTATTAGACGCGTCACACGCTGGTTTTGGTTTAGCGGGAAGTTGAAGGGAGCCATTGTATAGCGTTTATTTTGTACGGCGAAGCTCCTGATGAAGCCGCTTCACGGCGAAACGAAAGCTTTTATAGAGCGGAGGTCGTAAGTTGAGGCTGTTTGGTGATAAATGCTATTGATGCAGATTGCTTTAAAGTTTGTTTCCCGCGTTGGAGGCGGTGTTAGTGCTGATCCTTGGTTACTACGCGTCTGTTTGGGAGGCAAGGAACCCAGTCGGCTGCAGGACTCCAGTTAAAAGATAAGTCTTTTGCATACTATGATGGTGCTATTTATTATATTATTACAGTTTTTGTAATTATTTATTTTTGCAGGTTTTTTACCTGAGTTGCCAGGGCTGAGTTCAGCCGTATCTGTACCTTGTGTGCAAATTGCCATAGACGCTTTTTTAAATTTGAGTAGTATGAATGAGAGAGGGGGGGGGTGTTAGAGAGTGAATGGTGAGTTAATGATTGTGTATTTCTTTAAATAGATTTAGATAAGATTTTTCCCATTGGTTAGTTGGTGGTTATTTAGAGTGTGGTATTAGTGAATAAAGTTAGGGATTTGGAGGAGGCTTGACGGGTGATGTGAGCGTCTATCAATACCCTATGGTGAATTTCGCCACATGAGGGGTTGTGCCATCTGAGGTCATTATGCCTGGTATTGATAATTGAAGTCGTTTTGTGTATTGATGTTGTTTAGACTTTAATATGTATTATTGAGAGCGTTGGTTTCTTTTTGAGTCATTTTAGAATTAGCTCTCAGCAGCAGTTGTGTGTGTTGTTATCATTCTATCTACACCATTACATGGCTTCAAACATGCATAAAAGATTGTTATTTTATTTTCTTTCTATATTTATTTATTTTATTTATGAATATTGATTATACTGCCATTGAAGCAGAAAACTGACATTATGGCGGTTTACAATAAGCAAATTGCCAGTAAGGCTGAGGTGAGCATAAAACACCAATGGATAAACTTCTATCATGAAAGACTCAATAAAGATACATAAGGTGAGGAGCTGCATAGCGCAATAATTTAAACCTCGTCACTGTCGTGTTGAGAATTAGGGGCATAAGAGGAAATGAGGAAAATTGGGGGAAGGGGTAACACTTCAAATGTATGCCTCAAGATGTGCCCTAGGCATATAACTACCCACAATGGCAGGTATATGGGAACTTTTACTGTAGGCAATGGGCATTTAGACCTGCTCAAGCAAGTGTAATGTCCATTCCTGGAATGTAGCCGTGATCTTTGTAGGGCTGGCACTTTTATAAAATAGGTGCCTGCCAAACCACTTAACCTAGGTGCCCTGTTATAAAATTACCCTTGAAAGCAGGTGTAAATGTCCGTACCTACATTTTGGAAGTATGCACACAAAATAAGGAATTTTAAAATCTGAGTACATAATTGCGACTCCACCCATGCTTGAAGACTATGCCCTCTGGCATGTATGTGCATGTTGTTATGGGTACTTGTAAGCCTGGTGCAATTTGGCAAAAGGCATTTCACCCATATATTGTCACTTATATGCTAAAATGACTGTATAAAATCACTGCCTTACTGGCTAAATACACCATTTAGATGAAGAGGGGGTTATTTTAGAAGCCCTAGTCATGTTTTGGATGTCTGAAAAGAGTTAGGCAGATGTCCAGTTCAAAAGGGCAACCCTGGAGCTATTTTTGAAACCAAATATATGGACATCCCTAGTGCAAATAGAATTCTGCCTTGCCTGAAGAGTGGTCTGGGCGAAGCAACAAAGATGCACGTTGTGGTATGATTCCAGACTGGCAGAAGGACTTCTGGCCCTGGTTACAGAGGCGTCCATGCCAACACCTCCTCCTGACCACAAAGAAGGAGCAAAAAAGTGCTCGTTTTATGGCAACAACGCTACCAGAGGGAAGAACACAATGCACTGTTGTCATCACTGTCAATATTTCCTGGCCAAAGAAAGCTGCATGTAAATTCAAACCCCAAACAAATTATTAACCCGCCACAGCATGTTTGGATATCTGCACATGGACGACCGTCTTCTGGAAAATGCTTGCCAGGATGTCCAAGAAGCAGCCATCCATTTGAGGACGTCCATGTTTCTAAAATCAGGCCAAAATGTAAATGTCCCCAGGGTTTTCTCAGATATTTTGCCTTGGCTGTCTCAGATTGCAACTGGATGTCCTTTCTAAAATTCCACTTACAGTATAAGCTATACAGCTGCATTGTGCCGCTCCCGGAATGTCTTGTAACACAACCCCTTTTTGGATGGATAGCTTTGCGTATAAATGTCCAAATGATCTGTTCAATTGCTTCAGATTAAAAAACAAGAAACCCTTATGCAGTCTGCACCACTACCAGCCACATAAGTACTTTTAAATATTAACTGTTCATATATATTTATAAAACTCTCAAAATCTTTGTCAAGATAGGAAATATTCAAATAGACGTGAATGCCTTTCACATGATATATATACTCTGTTTTAATGGTTAACAACATATGAAACACAAAGCTAAGTGCTTATAGCTTTTAATTTATCCATCTGCATAAGATAATGATGACATGCTAATCATCTAAACGTAAATACATTCTGGCTCCATTCATGAAACAGTTTAACAGTAAAGTGAGATTTAACAACTTCAGTAACTTATACCTAGGGTCACAAAAACCCCAGAGGTTGTCAGGATTCATTAACTCACGGTGAACAGTGACTACCTTCTGTTAACGTTGAATACCTAATTTATATACTTATTTTCCCCAGAGGCACATAGTTCTTGTATAAATCAGGAAGTAAGAAAACAATGTTTTCCGTTCCAGGCAACTTCAGCTTTACAAGTGCATGGCTAGGAGACATGGACCTGTTTTACTAAGCTTTCCTCCCCATAGACTAAGAAAGGCTGAATAGCCTTAGTGAACAGGTCCTAAGGGGCATAATTTTCTAAGCCTTTTTTGTAAGTAAAACAGGGTCTTAAACACAGAAACAGGCACTTATGAAATTGTTCTGGGGTCTGTACTGTACATTTATGAGTACACTCTGTAGGGTATCTACACATTTAAAAGTGGAGTAGTAGCCTAATGGTTAGATCAATGGCTTAGGAACCCAGGAGATTCAGGTTCAATTCCCACAGCACTCCTCAGGGCCTTGGGCAAGTCACTTAACCCTCCTTTGCCTCAAAAAAATCCAAGTTATCAAGGTCCCTGGACAAACAAAAAATATTAGACAACCAACAACATGGTTTCCACTACAACCATGGAGTGGAAATGCTGCTGACATCCCTGACAAAGAAATAAAACTCCAGATAGATTCATCCTTCTATTTCTAGACATCTCATCTCCTTTCAATACCATCAATCACCAAATACAGTCACTAGGAATAGAAGACAACATACCAAAATGGTTCCAATCCTACCTCAAAAGCCAAAAACAACAAGTAAGGATTGGGGCCTGCACCTCTGCCCAATGCACCCAAACTCAAGGAGTTCCACAAGGATCCACACTCTCTGCACTGCTATTTAACATTTACAAGCAACCACTCTGCAAAACACTTAGATCTCACAAGGTCTCCTTCCACATATAGGCCGATGACACCATGTTATACAAACCTGTCAACACCAACCACCCCTCACTCCAACTCCTACAGCAGTGCTGTCCAGATGGCTCATACAAAACCACCTTGCCATTAACCTGAACAAAACTGAAGCTCTATTCGTCATCAGGGACAGTTCATTCATTCCACCCTCCACCATCATACTCATTAACATAAAAATACACGTCAAAAATAAAGTCAAATACCTCGGAATCACCCTTAACCAGCTGCTAACCTTGAAACCGCAAATCACCAAGACAACAAAAACTGTCTATTTCAAAATCTGGACTCTACAATGCCTTCGCCCTCTGCTAAAAGCAACCAATTTCAGATCAGCCCTAGAAACACTCATCATCCCACACATAGACTACTGCAACGCCATATACCAAGGACTCCCTCAGTCCAAGCTTCACCCTTTACAAACAGCCTTGCACACAGCTGCCTGCACAATCCACGGGGCCTTGAGATCAGACCACATCTCACCCATCCTGAAACACCAACTAGCTCCAGCTACAAGTCAGAATCTAATACAAGGCCATACTCCTCACATTTAAAACCATCAACAACCTATCATCCACACACCTTCAAAAGTTACTCCACTCCCACACCTTATCCCGATCCATGACAAAATCTATTGCAAACACCGTCACAATAACACCTGAAGAAACAAAATGCAATCAACAAGCCTGCCAAAGATCCTTTTATTTTATTTATTTATTTAAATTCTCTTATATACCGCGCTATTCTGCATCAGTGCGGTTTACATTGAACAAACTGAAAGTACATTGAACAGGGCATTATAACTTGGAGATAACTATTTTACAGGGAACATCCTTCAAATTATCTGTATCATTCCTCTGGAACTCCCTCCCTCATGACCTCAGAAACTCCACAGACCTCACCACGTTCAGAAAGATGTTAAAACCCCACCTCTTTGCCAAGTACTTCGCTGATGTAACTTAGCCAACTTGTAACTCAAAATACCCACATTGCGAAACCCACCACCCCCCTCCTCACCCCATATCTACTTGTCTGTAATCAGATTGACCATAGCAAAGCACAATCCATTGTATAAAGTTAAATGGGTTTGTAAGCCATTAAAATGTTCAAATTGTTCAAATATATATTGCTGTGTATTTCTCCAACTATATATAGCTAAATGTTCTCTGTAAACCAGTTCAAATCATTAATTGTAAACTGCTTGACCCAATGAAAAGTGGTATAAAAATCTTGATAAAAAAGTATGTATATTAGGGTGTAGACATTCCCAGGGGTGGAGATTGGGTAGCAAGGGTAGAGCTTCTAGATATGTGCCTATGCTAAAAATATGTCACTATTAATTATTAATTCACTCTATGGTAAACATAAAGTAATTTGTGTTAATAAGTACTTCTATACTTTATGGTATTGTACCACATATCCATTTCAAACTGGACAAAACCATTAATTTGTATCAGAGGTCTCAGACATATTGGCACTGGTTTCCAGATGTTTTTCTTGTCTAAACTTTATTTATTTTATTTTATTTTATTTATTTATTTATTTATATTCTCTTATATACTGTGCTATTCTGCATCAGTGCGGTTTACATTGAACAAACTGAAATTACATTGAACAGGGCATTATAACTTGGAGATAACTATTTTACAGGGAACATGGGCTATGGAGGGTTAAGTGGCTTGCCCAAGACCACAAGGAGCACCTGTGGGACTAGAAACCCCAGTCCTTCCGGTCCAAGGTTGCTGTCCTCTAATGGGATTTGAACCCCTGACCTTCCGGCCTGAAGTACCTTGCCCCAACCACTAGGCCACTCCTCCACTCCAGTGCCTATTTGCATCAATGACCATCCTAATACAGGTAGAAATGAAATCTTTCTTAAATTTTCATATTTTGAAAATGTGTTTATCTTAATAATTCTTTTTCCCTTCTTCCCAATGCCTCTTATCAGCGCCACCTTTGCGTTTCACTCTTTCGCGTTTCTTCAGGGGTTTAAAGCTCAATGTTCAAATAAATGTTCTATAAAAATAAAATGTTATAATCAAATACTTTCCATAACACGTTAAACTTTTACATAACCCTTGATATTGTCCATCAAGTACTGAATCTAAAAATTCACATACCAGAAAAATTGATGCTGCAGACGCCTACCTCTTAGAAACATTTGACCAACTAGATTGAAAAAACACCGCCCATGCGGATTGCTCACTGAAACTGCTCTTATTATAGCTCCATTCCCATTCTTCAATGGCGTGTTACTTAATGTACCATCTTACTCAACTGAATTGCACACCCCTATATCCGTATAGCATAACCTGTGATCATCATAAGCACACCCGCCCCCCCCAATCTATTTTACTATTGAGTCCTCTTGGGGTTATTGATTGTAGGTTAAATATCCATCTTTGTTCTTGTATAATTAAAGTCTGTTCTTGCGACTTTCCTGCTCTTCCCGAGAGTACTCGCTCTATAGCAAAACACCTCAAATCGTCAAAATTGTGTTCTTTCTCAAGGCAATGCTATACCAGGGGGGCTTCCCTTATTTTACATTTTAATCGACTTCTGTGCTCTCCCATACGTATTTTAAAGGATATACTTGTCTTCCCTACATATATCAAATCACATGGACATTAGATCGCATATACCACATATGCGGTGTCACAAGAGGTATTTCCTCTCAGTCTATACGTGACCCCATGGTATGTAAAACTGCTAATTTCACTAGTTATATTACAGATTCCACAATGCCCACATTTCTTGTGTCCATTCACATTATTGTCAACGAACCTCTCTGTTAAGGGAGATCGCAATGCCGCTGGACTCAGTTTTTCTTTTAAGTTATTAGGACGGTCATTGATGCAAATAGGCACTAAAGTTTAGACAAGAAAAACATCTAGAAACCAGTGCCGATATGTCTGAGACCCCCTATACCAGTGATGGCTAACCTTTTTGAGCCCGAGTGCCCAAACTGCCGCACAAAACCAAAGAATTTCCTCAAAGTGCCAGCACGTCAATTAAAGCTCCATTTGCATAAGGTGCTTCATTTGCATAAATATTTGCATAATGTTACCATACACTAACTTTTAGTAAACATGCCTCTTAATGAGTATATGGATAAAGAAAGACTAAAAGGTTTCTACATTACTATAATCCAGTACCAACCGCCAGGCACATTAGGAACTACTACAAACGCTGCCCATTTAGAACCCATAGCAAACCCGCCGTATCCTAACAGCACTACCAGGACTCACAAAGCACCATACTCTACCTATCAAAAGGCAACACTGCAAATATTAAACCAATACATCTCAGAGAACAACAATACATGACCTACTGGGGAAAGAACAAGTGGCAATGTCAAATAGGAATTATATAAACAGAATACCTCAGCTCAGTTACACATGCAGAACAGACCATTACCAAACAAGGAATCACAATTTAGAAACAGGAAGACAATAATTAAACTGGGAACCCCAAAAGCCAAACTTGGAATATACAACAACACTGTAGAAATAAAACTATATATTAATTTCCTCTTGTACTAAACAAAGCGCAAAAATTAATGATGCACATTTCCCAGAGCTGACATATTCCAATTAATAAATTCAAAATAAAGAGATATTTTTCTACCTTTTGTGCATTTTTTTTCAGTTGCAATTGTTCCAGCCACTTTCTTCTGGTTTCTTCGTGTCTTCTGCTAACTCTCCATCTGCTGTCCATTTGTCCTTTCTTCTGTCTTCTTGGTTTTTTTTTTCCATTCTCTCTCTACATCTGCTTTAACATACTAATCTTTCTCCTTTTGCTCTTTCCTCATTCCTATTTCATCTACTCAAAATTTACCCCTCCATCCTCAATCCCCACTTACTCTCCCAATACACGGCCAATTGTAGATTTTTTATCCCTCCCACACAAAATATTTTTCCACTCTCCATTTTACTCTCCCAGCCCCATCCCATTCTAATCCTCCCCCAACACCAGCTCCCTTCTAGTTCCAGCCTCACCCAGCATCCATTCCCTTCTAGTCCCTGCATCAGCCCATTTCCAGTCCTAGCAGCCCCCCAACCCATTTCCAGTCCTAGCAACCCCCCAACCCAATACCAGTCCTATCCCCCCCTCATCAACCCACTTCCAGTCCTAACCCCCCATCACCCCATTTTCAGTTTAAGCCCCCCCTATAACCCATTACCAGTCCTAACCCCCCATCAGCCCACTTCCAGTCCTAACCCCCCATCAGCCCACTTCCAGTCAGCCCCCATAGCCCATTGCCAGTCCTAACCCCCCCCATCAGCCCAGTCCATTACCAGTCCTAACCCCATCAGCCCACCTCAAGTCCTAACCCCTCCCCATCAGCCCATTTCTTGTCCCAGCCCCCCATAGCCCATTATCAGTCCTAAACCCCCCCATAGCCCATTATCAGTCCTAACCCCATCAGACTACCTCCAGTGTTAACCCCCCATCAGCCCATTTCCAGTCCTACCCCCACCCAACAGCCCACCTCAAGTCCTAACCCCTCCCCATCAGCATTCCTAACCCCCCCTAGCCCATTAGCAGTCCTAACCCCCCCCATAGCCCATTACCAGTCCTAACCCCCCATCACCCCATTTCCAGACAGCCCCCATCAGCCCACAGCCCATTAGCAGTCCTACCCCCCCAGCCCATTAGCAGTCCTAACCCCCCCTAGCCCATTAGCAGTCCTAACCCCCCAGCCCATTAGCAGTCCTAACCCCCCCCCTAGCCCATTAGCAGTCCTAACCCCCCCCCCAGCCCATTAGCAGTCCTAACCCACCCCCCATGGCAAATTTAAAAAAAAAAAAAGCAGCTGGCTCTGGCTTCTGCCGCGGCAGCGGCAGAATGCAATGTCCCGCGGGGCCCCCTCCGCCCGCTAAGCCCCTCTGCAAGGGCTTTCAGATTCGCGAGGGAGAGCGTCTCCCTCGCGTCGCTGTTATGCCCGCAGGGGCTAATGGGCAATTTCCCATCAGTCCCTCTAAAGGGGCTGATGGGTTTCCCATTAGCCCCTGCGGGCTTAACAGAGACGCGAGGGAGACGCTGTCTCCCTCGCGAATCTGAAAGCCCTTGCAGAGGGGCTTAGCGGGCGGAGGGGGCCCCGCGGGACACTGCATGCTGCCGCGTCCGCGTCCGCGGCAGCAGCCAGAGCCCGCTTTTTCTTTTTCTGCGGACCTTCACGCGTGCCAGCTGCAAGGCCTTCGCGTGCCACAGCTGGCACGCGTGCCATAGGTTCGCCATCGCTGCCCTATACAAATTAATGAATTTGTACAGTTTGAAATGGATATGTGGTACAATACCATAAAGTGTAGAAGTACTTATTAACACAAATTACTTCATGTTTACCATAGAGGGAATTAATAAAGTGACCGAATACATCACTATGGGAGGAGACCGATAGATTATGCTAAAAATATGGGCATATCTGCACAAATTTAGGTCCAAATGTTAGCCTCACATCAAGTATAATATTGTGCAGAACCCTTTGGGAAAGTCATTTTTATAAAGGACCCTAGGTGCATATGTTACCTTTATAGAATCAGTACAAGTATAAGTAGAGGAGTAGTCTAGAGGTCCTAGAACTCTTGAGATCTGTGTTTGATTCCCACTGGCACTCCTTGTGACCTTGGGTAAGTCACTTTACCCTCCATTCCTTTGGAAGAAAAGGCTGGCAATCTACTTCCAGTGATACATTGCAAAGAAAACTCAGAGGCAGCTGGGTTGCTAGGCGTCAACACTGACTTGAAGGCACTTAAAAACAAAACAAAACATATGCCCCTTTGTGCTTTAACACCCTGTTATAAAATTAACCCCTTGGGCATTCTTTGTTATACTACTAGTGGGAAATCAAGGTTACTTACCTGTAACGGGAGTTCTCCGTGGACAGCAGGATAAGTCAGCCACACCTGGTGACGTCATCTGATGGCGCCGTGGATGGAGTACTCTCTCTAGCCCAGAAGGGGTTTTCCCTTCTGGGCTGAGCCCCCTCCCCTCCACCTGGCCCAGCCCCCAGACCGCCCCTAGCCAGCCACTATGTTCCAAGCTGGTCCAGCACGAGCTAGGGGCGAAGGTATGCCAGGGGGCCCCTGAAGGGGAGGATGGGTGGGAGAGTGTGGCTGGCTTATCCTGCTCTCCACGGAGAACTCCCGTTACAGGTAAGTAACCTTGATTTCTCCTAGGACAAGCAGGATGAAGTCAGCCACACCTGGTGCCTCCCTAGGTAGGAAGGGCTGAGGTAGCAGGGGCCCACAATAATAAGGAGGACACGCGATGGATAAACCAAAGATTTTTATCAAGTCAATCACATCAAGTCATAAGTAGCATAATGGCTAGGCAATGTGCAAAACAGCAAGTGCAGAACAACTTGAACAACATTACAATCATGTGCAACTCCATGTGCAAACATCGCGTGCAAACATCATGTGCAACAGCACACGTAAACAGTATGTGCAATAGCATGTGCAAACAGCACAAGACAGCATGTGCAGAAATCATATACTAACATCACAAGCAAGGGCATGTGCATCAACATGCGCCAGTAGGCAATACAGCATGCAAATAGACAGCAATAGCTAACATCTCCATGACCGCCCAGCGTTAAGGCTCGGTCTGAGGTGCATTGGCTGCCGTTAAGACTGCTTGGCCGAAGGCCTGGTTATGATGCAGGTCGAAGCAGTAGTGTTTTTGAAATGTCTGCAGGGATGACTAGGTGGCTGCCCTACAGATGTCCGTTACCGGAACTGAGCAAAGATTGGCCATGGTGGCCGCAAGCGCCCTCAACTGGTGGGCGTGGACTGACGGTGCGTGCTCAGTGCCAGCCTTGTCAAGGCAGAAAGTGATGCATGCGGAGATCCAGAGGGATAGGGTGCACTTGGAGACGGGGAGCCCCGGTTTGTTCTGGTCATAGGAGACAAAGAGCTGCGTGGTACAGCGCTGGTCTCTCGTTCTTAGGAGGTACAGACGTAGCGCTCTGACGCAATCCAGTGTGTGTAGCCTCGCCTCCTCCTGGGAGGAATGCGGTTCCGGGAAGAAGGTGGGGAGCTCGATGGTCTGGTTTATGTGGAAGGCTGAGGCAACCTTCGGAATGAACTTTGGGTGCGTCTGGAGGGAGGCGTGGTCGCTGGAAAGCTGCGTGTACAGTGGATGTGCCACCAGGGCCTGGAGCTCACTGATGCGCCTGGCTGAGGTGATGGCAATGAGGAACAAGGTCTTCCAGGATGCGAACTTCGACTCTGCTGACAGCAGGGGTTCAAAGGGGGGTAGCGTGAGCTGGTTGAGAACCGCGTTGAGAACCGCGTGTGGTACAGGCTCTCGGACTGGGGGGTGCAGGTTCGCTAGGCCTTTCATGAAGCGGACTACGATGGGTAGCTGTGCGACGGAAGTGCTTCCTGGGCGGTGATGGAGTGCGGAAATGGCCGCTAGGTGCACCCAAATGGACTGGGGCTGTAGGCCCTGCTGAAACAGAGAGGCCAGATATTGCAGTATCCCGGGCACAGGGGCCGAGAAGGGGGTCAAGGCCCTGAGTGGAGCACCAGAGGGAAAAAACGGCGCCATTTGAGACCGTATGACTTCCTGGTAGCCGGGCTGTGTGCCGTGAGAACTACTTCCTCCACTTCCCGGGAAAGGCCCAGGCGGGACAAGACTACCCGCTCAGCCGCCAGGCTGTCAAGGCTAGGGTCCGAAGATTGGGATGTAGGGTGAGTCTGTCTCCCTGGGTGAGTAGGTTCGGTATCAGCGGCAGCCGCCCTGGCGGATGGAGTGATAGACGCCTCAGGAGTGGGAACCATGCTTGGCGAGGCCAGTGGGGGGCCACCAGAATGGCTTGGGACCTGTCGGAGATGATGCGTTGTATGGTCATGGAGATCAGGGGAATGGGGGGAAAGGCATACACCAGAGACCATTCCCCCCACGACTCATCGAATGCATCCGCTGAGAGGCTGTGCCGAGACGGTCGCTTGGAGCAGAAGTGTTTGCACTTTGCTTTCTGCTCCGTGGCGAAGAGGTCGATCTCCGGGTGACCCCACGCCTTGAAGAGGGAAAAGGCAATTTCTGTCTTGAGGGACCATTCGTGGGGATTTATCTGTCGGCTGAGCTTGTCCGCCAGCTCGTTCTCGGTTCCCGGTAGGTATGAGGCTCTGAGTAGGCAGTTTTTGGAGATTGCGAAGGCCCAGATCCGGAGAGCTTCCCGGCACAGGGCCCAGGAGCCCGTCCCGCCTTGTTTGTTCACGTAGAACATGGCTACCTGGTTGTCTGTCTGGATGAGAGTGACTTTGCTGCTGATTAGTTTCTGAAAAGCACTCAAGGCGTAACGAATGGCTCTGAGCTCCAGAAGGTTGATGTGGTACTGCTGTTCCAGCTCTGTCCAGGCACCCTGAGTCCGCAGGTGCAGGCAATGCACTCCCCAGCCCACCGAGGAGGTGTCGGTGGTGATGGTTAGTTGATGAGGTGGCTGTGCGAGGGGCCTCCCTTGTGAGAGGTTGTGCTCGCAAGCCCACCACTGAATGGAGCTGAGGACAGCTTGGTTCATCAGTATGGGAGTGTTCAGGGGTTGCGAATGCTGCGACCAGTGTGTGCGCAGGTGCCACTGCAGATGGCGCATGTGGAGTCTCGCTAGAGGAACTGTCTGCATGGCCGCTGCCATGTGGCCAAGGAGCCGGAGGAGCCTCCGGGCGGTAGGGTTTTTGCTTGATTCGATGTGCAGTACCAGTTCCTGTATGGATCTCCTTCGTAGGGGAGGAAGGAAGGCTTTCACCTTGTTGGTATTGTCACTCGGTGTCGGTGACACAAAGATTGTGCGCCACTAGGTAGCGCTATTAAAGAACAAGGGGTCCGAGTGCAGGGTAATAAAGGCTTTTATTCCCGTTTAAAGCAAGGTTCAACTAAGAGATATTTTGATAATAGAAACAATCCTTTGTTTCAAAAGGTACCAATGTTCACTGGCTAGACAACTGTTACTTCACAGTTTAAAACAGGTTTTCTTCAAACTAATATTCAGTGTAATAACATCAAATTATATTGCATTTATTCTTCTTTGGAGCATGCACACTTTGAAGCATAGGCAGTGCACCAATTACATTCCATATCTTCAGGCAAAGGTAAGGGAATAGTGCTGGGAGGATCTACTTCCATCAAATCATCTCCCCTATATTGATTCAAAGGGCTTTCACTATCCCTGTCTATTCCAGTATGGTAATCTCCAGCTTGGGAGTTTTGCTTGACATAAGCAGGGACTCTTAAGGCTGGCGGTAGATTAGTGAACCAGTCTTGATGCTGGTTTCTCTTAGGAGGAATCTTTCTTTTAGGATGGCTTCTAGCAGTGCAATCATTACAGTTAAAGTTTACTGTCTCATATCTTGGGTCACAGAGTAAAAACTTCCGTTGCTTGTACAACTGCTTTTCCCTCTGAATAGGTAAAACTGTGCAGTGATCTTCTAGAGATAAGCTTCTCTCAGAACCTCCCTCTCTGGTTCTTAGCTTTCTTCTCTCTATATCACAAACAGGTAGAGTATAGGAACTAGGCGTGGCAGGGCCTCTTACCTTGGAGCAACTTCCACCCAACTCCCCTTGCACAACAGGTTTAGTTTGGGTTTTATGGCTTCCCACCTTGTGAAGTCTGTTTCTGTCCCAGCTTCCAGCTTGGCTTCTTCTACAGCAATTAGGCTTATGTCCCTGATAGCCTCCTGGCTTTTCTGCTGTTTCGCCTTCTAGTCCAGCTCCAGTTCCTTCTTCCTCTTTCTCCTCCTTCCTCAGCTCCTGCTGTTGTTTCCACTGCTTATTTCTCCACTGCTGCTTATGCCACCATTGCTGTTGCTCTTGCTGCCGTTGCTCTAGCTGTCCAGAAGCATTCTGCTCTGGTTTATAAAGAGAACCGTTACTACTGACTTCCTGGTTCCCTTTCAGCTGCAGGTCATCAGTGAGATTAGGTTCAATAGGATCAGTATGTCTGTTCCTGCTCCCTCTAGCTGTGCCAGGAGGTAACTGCACATCTAGTTCTTCTAAAACAGGATTTCTTTTCTTAAAACCAACTTTATTAGTGCCCGCATCATGACAGTATCTATCAGAGCCCCAATGAACTCCACTTGCTGTGAGGGGCGCAGGTGGGACTTCGAGTAGTTCACTAGGAAGCCCAGGTCGGATAGCAGGGCAATGGTGGAGTGAGTCGCCCTTACTGTCTCTTCGGGGGAGGGTGCTGAGATCAGCCAATCGTCTAGGTAGGGAAACAGGCAGATTCCTTGCTTGTGGAGGTGCGCTGCTACAGCGGCTACGCACTTTGTGAATACCCTCGGAGCTGGGGACAAGCCAAACGGGAGGACCTTGTACTGGAAGTGTTTCTCCATCACCCGGAACCGCAGATATTGTCTGTGAGCCGGGTGGATCTGGATGTGAGTGTACGCCTCCAGTAGATCCAAGGATGTCAACCACTCTCCGGGCTGGATGAGTGGCAGAATGGATCCGAGGGAGTGCATCCTGAATTTCTCTTTGGTGATGAAGAGGTTGAGTGCTCGGAGGTCGAGGATTGGGCGCATACCTCCTGACTTCTTTGGGACTAGGAAGTACCTTGAGTAGAAACCAGAGTGTTGTTCCGAGGTTGGGACTGGCTCGATGGCATTGGAAGAGAGAAGGGAGAGGATCTCCTTCTCCAGAGCAATGGAAGAAGGTCCCGGTGTCTTGCAGGGTGGAACTCCGTGTTGCACTGGGGGTGATAGGAACTTTAAACGATATCCATCCTTGATGATAGCTAGCACCCATTTGTCCGAGGTGATGGCCTGCCAAGCCGTGAGAAAAAGGGCCAGGTGTCCCCCCGTGGGGGGGTTGCCAAGAGGCTGGTTGTCAAAAGGCTTGGTTATTTTTCCCCGTCCCGGCCTGCTGGCTCTTTTGTTGCTTTCTATCCCTCTGTCGAGGTTTTCGTCGGTAAGACTGTTGCGATGACTGGGGTTTGTATCGGGGTTGCCATTTTTGGTAGGAACTGTACTGACTCTTAGCGGAATTGAAGTAGGAAGGTTTTTGGTGGTAAGAGTTCTTGCGACTGGGGCGCTCAAAGCCCTCATCCGACAGTGTTTTCAACGTTGTACAGCGGTCCTTTAAGGCGTTGACGGTGTCGGTAACCTTGTCTCCAAAGAGGGACTCCCCAGTGCAGGGAGCATCTGCAATGCGACTGTGGGTGTCCTCTCGTAGTCCTGAGGCCCTGAGCCATGCTAGGCGGCGGGCAGAGATGGAAGAAGCGGCCGTGCGAGCCGCAGTGTCAAAGGTGTCAAATGCCGCTCGCACCTGATGTTTAGTGCATTCTTGAAGGTCGAGGATAGTGTCGGTACAAGTAGGCTGTGCTCCCTGGCTGGGGGCAAGGACGGTCGCTTTAAGTTTCTCTAGTATGGCGTCCAGGTAAAGGGCCTGCTGCAGCTGGTGGGCGGAGATCGTGGCGCTGAGCATGGCCCCTTGAAAGACCTTCTTCCCGGTGTCGTCGAGCGATTTTAGGTCTTTCCCCGGAGGGCAGTTAGCGTTGGTATGCGTGGACTTAGTCCTTTTCAGAGCCGATTCCACCACGATGGAGTGGTGGGAGAGCTGAGGCTTGTCGAATCCCAGTGTGGCCTGGACTTGGTACTTGTTGTCTAGTTTCCGAGACACTGCGGGTCCTGAAGAGGGGTTCCTCCAAAGGGCGATGAGATTCTCGCGCAGTAAGGGGTAAACTGGGACGGTTGCCAGGGGTTTTGGCGTTTCGAGAAACTTGCGTGCCGCCTGCGTCTCCGGGCGCTGGTCGGAGGCTTCACTGGAGTTAGGAAGGCCCAGAGTGTTAGCCAGCTTCTGTAGGAACTTGTGATAGGAGAGGTCCTCCGGGCTGGAGGGTGATGGCTCAATTGACGGTCCTAAGTCAATTGATGATGCAGCAACCCCTGGGGAGGTGTCTTCAGACGTTGTTGTTGTTGCTGGCCCTGCCTCTCCAGTGTTCTCAGAGGTTGGTGCTGAATTGGCTACGGTGTCACCGGAGGTGGCCGGGGGGGCCAGCGTAGCAGGGTTGCGGATAAGAGTTGCAGAGGCGTTCGCTGGTTGGGTCTGTGACCATTGTTGAAAAAGGAGGATAGGAAGGAGATGAACTTTGAGTTTTCCCCGCTCCCCTCTACCTGTATTGGTGGAGGGGGTTCCAGCCTTAAGGGCTCCACTTGATCTTGATCCTCCGATGCTGCCTCGGGGGATGGGGTCCCGAATTCAAGCAGGTGCTGAGAAGACAGCGCAGCGTGCCCCTCAGAAGACTCACTGGAGATGGAGGAGGAGCTAGACCAACTGCGGTGGTGGTGCCGTCTGCCCCCGGAGCGGCGGCGAGGATTGCGGTCGCGTCCAGACGAGCTGAAGCTGTGGTCCCTTCGGTGCCATCTATGATGATGGCGCGGGCTTTGATGCCTCGGCGCAGAGGGAGACCGTCGTCGGTGCCGGGTCGGCGCAGATGGGGATCACCATCGGCGCCTGCTTTCTCGGCGCGAAGAGCTGCTTCTCCTCCTCTTCCTGCTGCGCTGGTGCCAGTCGTCCGCGTCATGGTGGGCGGAGCTAGGGGCGGAAGCGGCAGAATCCAAGATGGCCGCCACCATAGCCTCCACGTGGTCGAGAGCTCCCGGGACGTCCTGAGGCAGGGGAGGCATGCCGCCAAAGTCCGGAGGGAGAGAGGAGGGTCCCGCAGCATCGCGGCAAGGAGCGGAGGCCAACAGGGGCACGCTCAGGGCCGCAGCGATAAAGGCCTCTGCTTGTTCCAGGAGAGCCAGAATATTGCGGCAGGGAGCGGAGGCCATCGGGAGCACGCTCAAGCCCGGGGGAGCATCGGCGGCACTTATCTGGAGGGCAGAGCCCGTGGCAGGGGCAGAGGAGCCTGGACGAGGAGACGTGGTAGGAAACAGTTCCTTTAGGAGATTTTTTCTTGTTTTCCGTGCTCTCGGAGACATCTTGGCACAGTGGGAGCAGTCTTCCACCCGATGTGAGACGCCCAGGCAACGGATGCAGCAAGGGTGGGAATCAGTCGCGTTCATCTTGCGGGAGCACACTGGGCATTTCTTGAAACCCGGTTTGGGCATGTTGAGTAAAAAAAGTAAATCAAAGAAAGTAAAATATAAAGAGAGAGTAGAATGTCCGTCTTGCAGGAAAGGCAGAAGAAGTGAAAGTGGCTGGCTAGGGGCGGTCTGGGGGCTGGGCCAGGTGGAGGGGAGGGGGCTCAGCCCAGAAGGGAAAACCCCTTCTGGGCTAGAGAGAGTTCTCCTAGGACAAGCAGGATGAAGTCAGCCACACCTGGTGACGTCATCCGACGGCGCCATGGACGGAGTACTCTCTCTAGCACGGAAAACAAGAAAAAATCTCCTAAAGGAACTGTTTCCTACCACGTCGCCTTGTCCAGGCTCCTCTGCCCCTGCCACAGGCTCTGCCCTCCAGATAAGTGCCGCCGATGCTCCCCCATCCTTGAGCGTGCCCCCGATGGCCTCTGCTCCCGACCGCGATATTATGGCTCTCCTGGAACAAGCAGAGGACTTTATTGCTGCGGTCCCGAGCGTGCCCCTGTCGGCCTCCGCTCCTTGCCACGATGCTGCGGGACCCTCCTCTCTCCCTCCGGACTCTGGCAGCATGCCTCCCCTGCCTCAGGACGTCCCGGGAGCTCTCGACCACGTGGAGGCTATGGGGGCGGCCATCTTGGATTCTGCCACTTCCGCCCCTAGCTCCGCCCACCTTGACGCGGACGACCGGCACCGGCGCAGCAGGAAGAGGAGGAGAAGCAGCTCTTCGCGCTGAGAAAGCAGGCACCGACGGCGATCCCCATCTGCGCCGACCAGGCGCCGACGACGGTCTCCCTCTGCACTGAGGCATCAAAGCCCGCTCCATCATCATAGACGCCGCTGAAGGGACCACAGCTTCAGCTCGTCTGGACGCGACCGCAATCCTCACCGCCGCTCTGGGGGCAGACGGCACCACCACCGCAGTTGGTCTAGCTCCTCCTCCATCTCCAGTGAGTCTTCTGAGGGGCACGCTGCGCTGTCTTCTCAGCACCTGCTTGAATTCGGGTCCCCATCCCCCGAGGCAGCATCGGAGGATCAAGATCAAGTGGAGCCCTTAAGGCTGGAACCCCCTCCACCAACACAGGTAGAGGGGTGCGGGGAAAACTCAAAGTTCGCCTCCTTCCTATCCTCCCTTTTTCAACAATGGTCACAGACCCAACCAGTGAACGCCTCTGCAACTCTTATCCGCAACCCTGCTACCCTGACCCCCCCGGCCACCTCTGGTGACACCGTAGCCAATTCAGCACCAACCTCTGAGAACACTGGAGAGGCAGGGCCAGCAACAACAACAACGTCTGAAGACATCTCCCCAGGGGTTGCTGCATCAGCAATTGACTTAGGACCGTCAATTGAGCCATCGCCCTCCAGCCCGGAGGACCTCTCCTATCACAAGTTCCTACAGAAGCTGGCTAACACTCTGGGCCTTCCTAACTCCAGTGAAGCCTCCGACCAGCGCCCGGAGACGCAGGCGGCACGCAAGTTTCTTGAAACGCCAAAACCCCTGGCAACCGTCCCAGTTTACCCTTTACTGCGCGAGAATCTCAACTCCCTTTGGAGGAACCCCTCTTCAGGACCCGCAGTGTCTCGGAAAATAGACAACAAGTACCAAGTCCAGGCCACACTGGGATTCGACAAGCCTCAGCTCTCCCACCACTCCATCGTGGTGGAATCGGCTCTGAAAAGGACTAAGTCCACGCATACCAACGCTAACTGCCCTCCGGGGAAAGACCTAAAATCGCTCAATGATACCGAGAAGAAGGTCTTTCAAGGGGCCATGCTCAGCGCCAGGATCTCCGCCCACCAGCTGCAGCAGGCCCTTTACCTGGACGCCCTACTAGAGAAACTTAAAGCGACCGTCCTTGCCCCCAGCCAGGGAGCACAGCATACTTGTACCGATACTATCCTCGACCTTCAAGAATGCACTAAACATCAGGTGCGAGCGGCATTTGACGCCTTTGACACTGCGGCTCGCATGGCCGCTTCTTCCATCTCCGCCCGCTGCCTAGCATGGCTCAGGGCCTCAGGACTATGAGAGGACACCCACGATCGCATCACAGATGCACTGGGGAGTCCTTCTTTGGAGACAAGGTTACCGACACCGTCAACGCCTTAAAGGACCGCTGTACAACGTTGAAAACACTGTCGGATGAGGGCTTTGAGCGCCCCAGTCGCAAGAACTCTTACCACCAAAAACCTTCCTACTTCAATTCCGCTAAGCGTCAGTACAGTTCCTACCCAAAATGGCAACCTCGATACAAACCCCAGTCATCGCAACAGTCTTACCGACAAAAACCTCGACAGAGGGATAGAAAGCAACAAAAGAGCCAGCAGGCCAGGACGGGGAAAAATAACCAAGCATTTGACAACCAGCCTCTTGGCAACCCCCCCACGGGGGGACGCCTGACCCTTTTTCTCACGGCTTGGTAGGCCATCACCTCGGACAAATGGGTGCTAGCTTTCATCAAGGACGGATATCTTTTAAAGTTCCTATCACCCCCAGTGCAACACGGAGTTCCACCCTGCAAGAAACTGGGACCTTCTTCCATTGCTCTGGAGAAGGAGATCCTCTCCCTTCTCTCTTCCAACGCCATCGAGCCAGTCCCAACCTCAGAACAACACTCTGGTTTCTACTCAAGGTACTTCCTAGTCCCAAAGAAGTCAGGAGGTATGCGCCCAATCCTCGACCTCTGAGCACTCAACCTCTTCATCACCAAAGAGAAATTCAGGATGCACTCCCTCGGATCCATTCTGCCACTCATCCAGCCCGGAGAGTGGTTGACATCCTTGGATCTACTGGAGGCGTACACTCACATCCAGATCCACCCGGCTCACAGACAATATCTGCGGTTCCGGGTGATGGGGAAACACTTCCAGTACATGGTCCTCCCATTTGGCTTGTCCCCAGCTCCAAGGGTATTCACAAAGAGCGTAGCCGCTGTAGCAGCGCACCTCCGCAAGCAAGGAATCTGCCTGTTTCCCTACCTAGACGATTGGCTGATCTCAGCACCCTCCCCCGAAGAGACAGTAAGGGTGACTCGCTCCACCATTGCCCTGCTATACGAGCTGGACTTCCTAGTGAACTACCCGAAGTCCCACCTGCACCCCTCACAGCAACTGGAGTTCATCAGGGCTCTGATAGATACCAACAAGATGAAAGCCTTCCTTCCTCCGCTACGAAGGAGATCCATACAGGAACTGGTACTGCACATCGAATCAAGCAAAAACCCTACCGCCCGGAGGCTCTTCCGGCTCCTTGGCCACATGGCAGCGGCCATGCAGACAGTTCCTCTAGCGAGACTCCACATGCGCCATCTGCAGTGGCACCTGCGCACACACTGGTGGCAGCATTCGCAACCCCTGAACACTCCCATACCGATGAACCAAGCTGTCCTCAGCTCCATTCAGTGGTGGGCTCGCGAGCACAACCTCTCACAAGGGAGGCCCCTTGCACAGCCACCTCATCAACTAACCATCACCACCGACGCCTCCTCGGTGGGCTGGGGAGCGCATTGCCTGCACCTCCGGACTCAGGGCGCCTGGACAGAGCTGGAACAGCAGTACCACATCAACCTTCTGGAGCTCAGAGCCATTCGTTACGCCTTGAGTGCTTTTCAGAACCTAATCAGCAGCAAAGTCACTCTCATCCAGACAGACAACCAGGTAGCCATGTTCTACGTGAACAAACAAGGCAGAACGGGCTCCCGGGCCCTGTGCCGGGAAGCTCTCCGGATCTGGGCCTTTGCAATCTCCAAAAACTGCCTACTCAGAGCCTCATACCTACCGGGAACCGAGAACGAGCTGGCGGACAAGCTCAGCCGACAGATAAATCCCCACGAATGGTCCCTCAAGACAGAAATTGCCTTTTCCCTCTTCAAGGCGTGGGGTCACCCGGAGATCGACCTCTTCGCCACGGAGCAGAACGCGAAGTGCAAACACTTCTGCTCCAAGCGACCATCTCGGCACAGCCTCTCAGCGGATGCATTCGACGAGTCGTGGGGGGAATGGTCTCTGGTGTATGCCTTTCCCCCCATTCCCCTGATCTCCATGACCATACAACGCATCATCTCCGACAGGCCCCAAGCCATTCTGGTGGCCCCCTCTGGCCTCGCCAAGCATGGTTCCCACTCCTGAGGCGTCTATCACTCCATCCGCCATGCGGCTGCCGCTGATACCGGACCTACTCACCCAGGGAGACGGACTCACCCTACATCCCAATCTTCGGACCCTAGCCTTGACAGCCTGGTGGCTGAGCGGGTAGTCTTGTCCCCCCTGGGCCTTTCCCGGGAAGTGGAGGAAGTAGTTCTCGCGGCACACCGCCCGGCTACTAGGAAGTCATGTGGTCTCAAATGGCGCCATTTTTGCCTCTGGTACTCCACTCAGGGCCTAGACCCCTTCTCGGCCCCTGTGCCCGGGATACTGCAATATCTGGCCTCTCTGTCTCAGCAGGGCCTACAGCCCCAGTGCATTCAGGTGCACCTAGCGGCCATTTCCGCACTCCATCACTGCCCAGGAAGCACTTCCGTCGAACAGCTACCCATCATAGCCCGCTTCATGAAAGGCCTAGGAAACCTGCACCCCCTAGTCCGAGAGCCTGTACCACACTGGGACCTCAACGCGGTTCTCAACCTGCTCACGCTACCCCCCTTTGGACCCCTGCTGTCAGCAGAGCCGAAGTTCGCATCCTGGAAGACCTTGTTCCTCATTGCCATTACCTCAGCCAGGCGCATCAGTGAGCTCCAGGCCCTGGTGGCACATCCACCGTACACGCAGCTTTCCAGCGACCGCGCCTCCCTCCGGACGCACCCGAAGTTCATTCTGAAGGTTGCCTCAGCCTTCCACATAAACCAGACCATCGAGCTCCCCACCTTCTTCCCGGAACCGCATTCCTCCCAGGAGGAGGCGAGGCTACACACACTGGATTGCGTCAGAGCGCTACGTCTGTACCTCCTAAGAACGAGAGACCAGCGCCGTACCATGCAGCTCTTTGTCTCCTATGACCAGAACAAACCGGGGCGCCCCGTCTCCAAGCGCACCCTATCCCTCTGGATCTCCGCGTGCATCGCTTTCTGCCTTGACAAGGCTGGCACCGAGCACGCACCGTCAGTCCACGCCCACCAGTTGAGGGCGCTTGCGGCCACCATGGCCAATCTTCGCTCAGTTCCGGTAACGGACATCTGTAGGGCAGCTACCTGGTCATCCCTGCAGACATTTCCAAAACACTACTGCCTTGACCTGCATTATAACCAGGCCTTCGGCCAAGCAGTCTTAACGGCAGCCAATGCACCTCCGACCGAGCCTTAACGCTGGGCGGTGTGACACCGCACCGCCTAGCCCTGGCGTATTAGGCAGTTGGTATGTGACCCATGGGGTTTTAAAAGTCCTTGGTAGTGCTGTAGCCCTGTATCCTATTGTAGTTGTGGACCAAAGTGACGACAGCCAAGGTTGGGTTTCAAGTTAAAGAATACTTTATTGTTGCATAAGGTATTGCACCAAGTATTGCAAAAGAACGCACAGGATTTACTCCCCCAACACAAAAGTAAAGTGGTAACCTTTTTGTACCAAATAAAAGTTCAAGTGTAAAGTCAGTTCTCCTGATCCTTCTCAGGGACAAGTAACAAAACTTAAATGCTTTTAGGCTTCTTCCAGTTTCATCAATACAACAACATTTCAGGATGCTAGTAATGCTTTCCAAGTATCAGCATTCAATAAAGGAATCTTCTAGCTGTTGTATTTTCTTTCTGATGCTCATATCTTGTTTAACAGCTTTAAATAGAAATGGCAATCTCCACACTCTCTTGCCTTTTAATAACAGGCTTCTTGTGCAGGAACACTTCCTTACGTTGCCTTTCATTCACAGCTGCAAGTTATGAAGCTCTGAGTCATTGCACCCAGCAGAACGCTGCTGTCTCTTGTGCAAACTTCTAAGAACATTGATTTAGGCTTCACAGCACTCAGTCATAGAACAGGAATAAATTATAGTTCCTTACTCTCTCATACACATTCCACACTCCATCTCAGAATCACTGGTACTGGATAAAGGAGCCCCTAATTCCATTGGTTCTTCCTGGCTCTCTGAAATCCCTTTGTCATGTGGAACATACAAGCCTTCAGACTTTAATTCTTTAATTATAGTCTGAAGCTGTTGCCATTTACTTTCTCTCTGTCTTCTAGGCACTTGTAAGGCTTTGTGCTTCTCAGCACCTTTTAATAGTTCATAAAAGGGGTTTATTTCCTCCTTGCCTTGCCTAGGTAGTTGCCTTTGGTTGGGAGGAATATGTCTTTTCTGGTACTGCCTTGTGAGATCCCTCAGCACAGCCTGGTCCTCAGGGTCTGTTCCTAGCTCTCTGCATGGTAGCTGCCAATTAGCCTTTTGCTGACAAGCAGGTGTGCTATCTTCTGAGCTAGAGCTCTGGTCACGCTGTCTGTATAAGGGAAATGCTTGCAGTTTCTCATTAGGGACTTTCCTATAGCCCAACTTCCCTCTAGTAACTTCAGGTTTCTTTTCAAAGCTTGGTTCAAGCCTGTTCCTCCTAGAAAGCACTCTATTACCACTTCCTAGAGACTGGCTTATTTCAGAGCTATCTACTTTACAAGGTTTAAAAGGTTTTGCTCTGACCTGGTTTTGGCAGCTTTTAACTCTGGGGAACTCCACTGACTCCAAGTCTGTGTTCAAGGCTTCTGAGTCTGGCTCTGGGTCTCCTCCAGGGTCCACTCTCTCTTGGAGCTGAGCTCTGCCTGGGTCTCTTCCTGGACCACCCACAGGAACTCTCCTTTCCCTGGTTCTCTCCGTGGTTCCCCTTTCGCTGCTCGTGAGGTTTCTGTCTTCACTCCCTTCTCTCCTGGAGGTTTCTCTCCTCTCGCTTCTCTCCTCGGTTCTGTTCCTCTCCTCCCTTCTGTTCCTTCTGTTCCTCCTACTAACTGCTGCTTCCTGGTTATGAGTGCAGGGTGGCCCAATCCGGTCTGACTCCGCCCACCTCCCTGATTGGCTAGGTCTCTGGGTTAGCCTAGAGCTGGGGTGTGGTTCCTTCCCTGCTCTTCTTTGCAGAGAAGGTTCAAGTGCTGGAAACTTAACCCCTTCCTGTCCTGTATCTCTAAGCATCTGAGGTGACAGAAAGTGTTTTAAACCCTTTTTCTTCTGTTTCTGAGCCTCTGCCTTGTCACAGCGGTCATGGAGATGTTAGCTATTGTTGTCTATTTATTTATTTAGTATACATTTGTATACCGCTACTTCCAGCGATCAGCAGCGGTTTTATTACAGATTGGAAATTGTCAAATCATGACAGGAAATTTTTGAGGTATAAACACATTGATTAGACAGGAAAGCACAGCACACAGAGAACTATTTTACAGGGAACATGGGCTATGGAGGGTTAAGTAGCTTTGCATGCTGTATTGCCTACTGTCGCATGTTGATGCACATGCCCTTGCCTGTGATGTTAGTATATGATGTCTGCACATGCTGTCTTGTCGTGCTGTTTGCACATGCTATTGCACATACTGTTTACGCGTGCTGTTGCACATGCTGTTTGCACGCGATGTTTGCACATGGAGTTGCACATGATTGTAATGTTGTTCAAGTTGTTCTGCACTTGCTGTTTTGCACATTGCCTAGCCATTATGCTACATATGACTTGATGTGATTGACTTGATAAAAATCTTTGGTTTATCCATCGCGTGTCCTCCTTATTATCGTGGGCCCCTGCTACCTCAGCACTTCCTAGCTAGGGAGGCACCAGGTGTGGCTGACTTCATCCTGCTTGTCCTAGGAGAAATCAAGGTTACTTACCTGTAACGGGAGTTCTCCGTGGACAGCAGGATAAGTCAGCCACACTCTCCCACCCATCCTCCCCTTCAGGGGCCCCCTGGCATACCTTCGCCCCTAGCTCGTGCTGGACCGGCTTGGAACATAGTGGCTGGCTAGGGGCGGTCTGGGGGCTGGGCCAGGTGGAGGGGAGGGGGCCCAGCCCAGAAGGGAAAACCCCTTCTGGGCTAGAGAGAGTCACCATGTGTGGCTGACTTATCCTGCTGTCCACAGAGAACTCCCGTTACAGGTAAGTAACCTTGATTACTCCGTCCACGGCGCCGTCGGATGACGTCACCAGGTGTGGCTGACTTCATCCTGCTTGTCCTAGGAGAATTATCTTGAGGTAACTGTTAGCACACAGTAACTGATAGAGCAAACTGATGGTAAATGTTACTGCTACCGTTTAGTGTGGGTGTAGATAACGTCACATGAATAGTGTGACGGCGCCCACTACGTCTAGGCGGTTGCCTAGTGGGGTACGTCGGTCGTCCCTCTTATTGTGTAGTTGTGGCCTGCTTTGCAGCAGTACGAGTGGATGAGGACACAGGACAATTTGTAAAAATAAATTGCTTTTTATTGTTTTCTTTGTGGAATCAATTTTTGACAATAACCATGAAAAGGCAAATCAAAAACATAACCAAAAATAGGAAACTTTCTCCAATAACTTTCTTGGCAACAACTCTTCAAGTAGTTTTCTCCACTCTTGTCACATTGCTTTCATCCATTAAACAAACCAGGAAAAATACTGTTTAAGTGCACAGTCAAACAAAACTTAAATAAGTCAGTTTTGTATTCAACTTCTCAGCTGCTGCAGGTTAGGATACCAGACATGTGCTGCCTCTTAGTTTAAAAATCATTAGCCTTCTTAACTGGGCTTTAGCAGTAGTAAAACTGGCTACTTTTAAACACGAGGTTTTTATCTTCTGGTCTGCCCTTCTTCTAGGCATTCACTGATACCAGCACATAAGTTATCTTCTTAACCCGTATCACACAGCCTTCTATAAAAGCACTAAACATGACTCATACAAAGTCCACACTCCATGGATTCTGCTGAAGACAATGGACTGTCTGAATAAAGCTCTACTTCCATTTCTTCTGGTGAATTATAAAGCTCAGGGCTTGGGGTACCTTCTGGCTCACTCTGCTGCACTTCTTTTAAAAGTCTATTTATTTATATTTATTTTTATTTATTTTTCTTATATACCGCACTCTTTAGCATCAGCGCGGTTTACATGGAACCATAATTAACAATAACAGTTTTACATAGAACAGGGAAGAAAAACTTGGATAACTTAGGGAGAAATGCACAAAATTATTTACATATATAACAATGAGTTTTGTGAATATCTTATGATAAATCTATGGATATGCATTAGGACTAGAGGATGGGTGTGTCTATGGTGTATTAGGATTGATTTGGTAGTATTGTATAAATAAGTGGTGCTTGAGTGCTTTCCTGAATTGCATGAGATCAGAGATTGATCGGATTTCTGGAGGCAGTGTATTCCAACATTTGGGAGCATAAAGACTGAATGCTCTGTTGGATGTTGTTAGTGTGCATTTTGTTGAAGCATTTGGTATAATTAGGGTGTTTGCTGATGTAGATCTTCTGGATCTGTTGGGTGGAGTGGGTTGAAGTAGATTGACTAGCGTTGAAGCAGTTATATTGTGGATGGCTTTAAAGGTGAGTACTAGGGTCTTAAATAGTATTCTTCCATGTGTTGGGAGCCAGTGGAGCTGCAATAAGATGGGTGTGATATGGTCATATCTCGCTGCTCCAAATAGAACTCTAGCAGCAGCGTTCATGGCCAGTTGTAAGGGGGTCAATGTAGATTGTGGGAGCCCTTGGAGAATGGCGTTGGCGAAGTCAAAATGGGGTAGGATAAGGGCTTGATAAACAGTTCGGAAGTCACTTGGGTCCAATAAGGTTCGGAGGTGTTTGAGTGTCCGGATCTTGAAATATACAGCTTTAACAATGTGGGATATGTGTAATTTCATGTCCAAACGTTGATCCAAAGTGACTCCTAAATAACGGATTGCAGGTTTTGTTTGTAGTTCGGCTTCTCTCACTTTTATATGAGGAGGAGGGGTAAAGTATTGATTTTTCGTGACAAAGAGTACCTCTGTTTTCTTATGTTGGATCCGAAGGTTTTGCGTTAGAAACCATTCGGATACTGCGTCAAAACAATCAATAAGAGGTGAGAGGTCCATTTGCTTTGTGGAGAATGGCATGTAAAGAAGGATGTCATCGGCATATATCTGCCATTGCACATTGAAGGATTTTATGATGTTACAGACGGGTTGAATGTAAATGTTAAACATGAGAGATGATAGTGATGATCCTTGAGGGACGCCCTGTTTTTGGTGGAAAGGCTTTGATTTTGTTGATCTTGATCTTACTTGCTGTCCTCTTCCCTCAAGGTATGATCTGCACCAGTCGAGAGCGAGGCCGGTAATGCCTTTTTCTTTTAGGCGTTCAATTAGTAGGCCGTGGTGAACAGAGTCGAAAGCTGCAGCTATGTCGATGAAGATAAGTACACATCCTTGGTGGATGTTGTCAACAAAGGTGGTAATATCATTGAAGAGGGAGGTAAGAAGGGTTTCTACGCCATGTAATTCTCTGAAGCCGTGCTGATGTGAATTTAGAGGGGCTTCAGTATCGATGTGGTCTTGTATTTGTCGTTGTGCTTCCTTTTCAAATATCTTAGCTAGAAAGGGTATGCTGGCTATGGGTCTATATGATTCAACTTTGCTGGGGTCAAGTTTGGGTTTTTTTAGAAGAGGTCTAATTGAGGTTTGCTTGAGTGCTGCAGGGAAGGATCCAGTTGTGAACGATAGATTTATCATTCTTGTAATTATTGGACTGATATCACTGCGTATATTCTTTATCCAATAGGCAGGACAGGGATCAGTAAGAGCAGTGGTGGTGTTGATGGCTGCAATGGTATCCTCAATATGTTTCTTGGGTGGTGTGGAGAATATTGAGAGGCTGTTTAGGCAGATGGTGTCCTGATGGTTAAAGGCAGCAATTTTGTTTGTTTGCAATAGTTTTGATTGCAGATGATCTGCGAAGGCTTGTGGGTGGATCTCTTCAGGTGGGCATGGAGATGGTTCCTTGGATATGGATTTGACTATGTTGAAGAATTCCCGTGGTTTATTTAGGGATCTTTTGAGTGAGTCAGTGTAGAAATGTTTCATTTTCGTCAGGACTGCTGTTCTGTGGGTCGTGAGTTGAGCATTGTATGCTATCTGGTCGTTTGAGGAGCGAGATCGACGCCATCGTTTCTCGAGTTTTCGAAGGTGTAAGAGGGAGGTCCGCAGATCGGAGGAAAACCATGGTGCATGTTTTCTGTTGGTTGGGATTTTGCTATTGGGTGGTTTTTGTGCAATGGAGCTGAGGATGTCATTCCATGATGTGATCATTTTTTCCAGATTGAGGGTAGTGTCATTGTAGAGAGGGTGGGTTTGTGCAAGTATGAGTTCTTTGTTGAAAGCATTGAAGCTTCGAGTTGTCGTTTTAGTGGGATTATTGGAGGTTCTGTTATCCAATTTGCTAGTGTTCACAGGAATTGTGAAGTTAATTAATTTGTGATCTGACCATGGAACTGGTATCAGAGTTGTTACAAGGTTATTATCTAATTCACATGCTGAAAGAGGTGCAAAAATCATGTCAAGGGTGTTCCCTTTTGTGTGTGTGGGACTTTTGATTAATTGCCTGTATCCTAATTCATCCATTGCTTCTAAGAGAGCTGAAGCATGGCTGATGTGCAGAGAGGGGAGATTGAAGTCTCCTAATATCCAATTCGGTTTGTTGTGTTGGGCAGCGTTGGTTGCTAAGTCTAAAATGTTAGGAAGGTCGTCTGAGGAGGATGATGGTGATCTATAAAGAAGGTTGATGGAGCATTGATCATTGGCGATGGATAAAATGTCTAGGTTGTTTGAGCTTGTAGCGTCTGTTGTGGAAAACTGGAGGTCCGTCTTAGTTAATATGAGGGTTCCTCCTCCTCTTTTATTCTCTCTATGGCAGGAGTGGATGGAGAAGTTGTTGGGTAGGAGTTGATTGATGATTATGTTGTCTGTGTTAGATAACCAGGTTTCAGTTATCATGAGAATATCCAGGTTATAGGCAGATATTAAATCGGTGACTATCGGCCATTTCTTACGGATTGACCGAGCATTGATGAGGGCACATTTTAATGCTTGCAAGGGTTCCTTTTGCTTGGTTCTCTTGGTAGTTTGGAGGGCTATGTGTAGCAGGTGTGAGTGTCGTGGTAGTGTACCAATTCTTAAGGGAGGATATGGGGCTTCTGCCTGTCTATGGGTATGCCTTTGTAGGATAGGGATTTGTTGTAGATCGTGTGGTAGGGCAAGGGATTCAGCTACCCATCCTAGAATGATGAGTAATGTGCCTATTGAGGCAGTGGTAGTAGGAGACATTTTAACTTGCTGCTGTTAGTTTTTAAGGATTGTTTCAGTGAGGGTAAATGTGATTACCATACAGTGGGTAAAGTACTTAAAGAATACAGTAAATAGAGTATTACTAGCTACAAATAGGTATAATAGTTACCGTAAGCATTGAATAATACAGTAATTAATACAGCAAATAACACAGTAGGTATACTATTACTAGCTGTGAACAAATAGGTATAATAGTTACCATAAATAGTGAATAGGTATAGCTGGTTATTAGCTAAAATGGGTTCTGTTACAATATTAAGTTCGCTAGATCCTATTGAGGATCACATTTGAGCAATATGAGAGGCGGTATATAGACTAAACATATGGGTATCACAGCGGAGGTTACTTCTAATTGGATATGCAGAGATTTATACATATATTGGAAAATAGATGTTAACTATTTCAGATAGTCTCTACCGTGAATGTGAGAGTTTATTAGATAAGTAGAATATAGATGCATGGGAGGAGCATACCGGTGAGTTTTCAGGTAGCTGTTGTAGTCGGCTGAGTCCTGTTGCTTGGAGATGCTGTGTGCAGGTTGCGGGTGGGTTCTTCTGGTGCCTCGCCGGCGGCTTCTTTTAAGGGTGCAGGCAGGCCCCTCTCACAGCCCCGATTGAGCTGGAGGGCTGAGCGGCTTGGTGGACGGCCCGCTCAGAGCTCGACCCCAGTCGGGGGAGCTAGGATGGAGGATCGCGGCTGCTGTATTTTGTGGAGTGTTTGCTGGCTTCACACTGTGGGCCTCTGCCTAAGGGCCGTGCCAAAGGGCCCTCTGGCGAGGCCCTCAGGCGCGGGCCCGCAAAGGCGCGGGCGCGCCTGATGGCGCTTCTTTTTAAAGCAGGAGATCTGCCCCGGTTGGGCAGATCTCACTTCCGGGTGTCCGACGCTGCTTCCTGGTGCTCCGGCGGCTCTATCCCCTCCTGGGAGAGCCGGTGTTGAGCCGGAGTGCTGGGCAGGCAGAGAGGAGCTCGCGCCCGATGGCGCTTCTTTTTAAAGCAGGAGATCTGCCCCGGTTGGGCAGATCTCACTTCCGGGTGTCCGACGCTGCTTCCTGGTGCTCCGGCGGCTCTATCCCCTCCTGGGAGAGCCGGTGTTGAGCCGGAGTGCTGGGCAGGCAGAGAGGAGCTCGCGCCCGATGGTGCTTCTTTTTAAAGCAGGAGATCTGCCCCGGTTGGGCAGATCTCACTTCCGGGTGTCCGACGCTGCTTCCTGGTGCTCCGGCGGCTCTATCCCCTCCTGGGAGAGCCGGTGTTGAGCCGGAGTGCTGGGCAGGCAGAGAAGTTTTCCCCATTTTAGCTTCTGGCTCCCCCTTTTAACTGGGTCAGAACCTCTTGCCCTTCTCTCCCTTAACAACTCCACCTCAGGGAATATCTGAGTTGTTTGGCTGGCAGAAACCCTCCTTTTATCAGACTTTTTATACCGTCTGTTCAAGGGCCCAGGACTTGAGCTGCTGCATTCAGAATCAGACGTATAGTCCTGACTTCTTCCCCAGCTCCTTTCTTGCCCACAATCTTAACACTTGCCTTGGGAGTTGTGGCTGGTCCCCTTTGAACCACCAGGCCTCACAGCTTTGTAATGCTGCCTCTTCCCCTGGTCTCTCTGGACTCTCTGCCTCTCCTCTTGGCTTCTGGCCTGCAGTCTTTCCTGCCCTCTGGCAGTCTCTCTCTGCAGTCCTTCCTGTGTCTGAGCACGTCCTGCTTGTTCAGCTCCTGACTCCTCTGCCAGTTCTGCTGATTCTCCAGATTCTGCCTGTTCTGCCGGTTCTGCCTCACTTCCTGTGTGACGCAGCTTAAATGTTCTGTGGCTTGTTTGCTTCCCTGGCCCCACCCTCTCTCTGCCTGCAACTACTCTAGAGGCTGGGTGTGGCTTCAGGTCAGCCTTGCTAGTGTGTGCTTTAGTTTCTCTTTCTGTTTGGGAGCTATGCTTTTGTGAGCCCATCCCCCGCTTATGGAAAAAAAACTCTTTTTTTCCAGCTTTAAAGGGCTCTGCTGCATGTGCATCACCACAATAGGTGCAGGGAACATGCTGGTTGTGCCCCAACACTTACTGCATGTTCTTTACTCAAACTGCGCAGGAAGTGCAAAAACGTACTGACCCAATGTGATCCAATTCATAAGTTGTTGGGGGGGGGGAGGTGGAGGGGAAGGCAAGCAGGGTATGTTTTTAGCGCTCAAACAGTAGCAAGCTTTGAAGATAATCAATTTAAAAATAGTTTTCCTCAGCCATAGAATCATTTGCTTTCAGAACATTAGTACATAACTGTAAGACTTGTCCAAGTTTGTATTTATTTATTAATTGTGGCAGAGTCAGCCTGTCTTCTGGCAGAAATGTTGCAAGATGTGTGTCAGCTCTAGACTGAAAGCAGCTGCAAGATTATTTTTAACTGATTGATTAACCACTAGAAAAGTCTCACAGTTTCGTTTTCTTAAGCCTGGTTAAGAAAAGAACCCCAAATGGTTAGAGGCAGAAAGAAAGGAAACTCTCAAGTAAACTCCTAGGAATGGACCACTACCCTCTGCATCTGTCCTCCGTTCTATCTTCATAACAATGAATTTAATTGTTCTAGAATTTAATTGTCTACAAAATTGCACCTTATTGCTTTAGCCTTCTTTTCTCCAGCAAGTACATCTCTGTATAAGGTTCGTGTTGCAGGCTCCCCATTGTTTTTTAGGAAACTGCTCTTATTCTTTCAGTATCCTTACAAAAGTACAGCCTCTGGAACTGAACACATAGCTATAGGTCACATTCTTACCAGCGACCTGTACAGATAATATTACCTCCTTTAAAGCCCATTTCAGATAGGTCAAATAGACGTTCTCCCTGTGTTTTAAAAAAAGACTGACAAATATGGAGCCTTTTGTAAAATCCCTAAATGGACACCAGCAAATGCAGGTATATCTAAAATAAATAAATAAATATCTGTAGCCACATACATGGGCCACAGCGTTTTTATAAATATAAAGTTGTCCAAAGAGCGCATGGCCCTGCAAGGCTTTACACTTGTAAGCGCCACCAACTATGCGTGCAGATAACAATTTTGCAGTCTGCACTGTAGTTACAACTATTTATATCCCCTGGTGCTTGCAATCACCCCACCGGTACTAACTCCCTGATCTCCCTCCCAGCAGAAGATAACACTTCCAGCCACACATCTCGACCCTAACCCTAACCCCCCCTCCCCCCCACGCACATATTCCCACAACATTAATTATCAACAATCCCACCAACTTGTTTTTGGCAGCTTAACTCCTAGTAGTGGTATGGAAAAAATACCATTTGAGTGTGCTCACTGCCTCCCCCGAATGAATTTCTATATCCCCATACCTCTGAATTTTGCAACATCCATAGGTAAAAAAAAAAGTCAGTTTGAGGGCTATTGCTGCCACTGTAAGCCCCAGAGAAGGGCAACAACAGCAGCAATGGGCACCCATATAGGGTCATGCCCTAGGCGACTGTCTAGCTTGCTTGGTGGTAGCACTGGCCCTGCACAACATTATGCACATATCAAGTATGCAATTTATACAAGAGGGGAAAGCATGCAGAGCATAGCTCATGGCAGTGGAGTAAGTTACAATGAGGGGCCCCCCAAAACAAAATTTTGTTGAGGGCCTTCAATGTTGCAACGGTGTCATGCCCCACATCATGTGTTCCCCTCATCATGCAGGCTCCTATAGTGTGGCACCCCCATGTGGCAGCAGTAGCAGTGGCAAGCTTCTTTCATTGTGTTTGCTGCATTGCTCTGCTTTTGTAAGTTTGCCGCAAGCCTGGCGGCTGTTCCTGCTGAGCTGAACAATATAAGATATGCCATAGTGAGTCAGAGACTAGGAGTCCATCAAGCCCAGTATCCTGTTTCCAACAGTGGCCAAACCAGGTCAAGTACTTGTCAGGTTCCCAAAGGTATACACATTCCAGGCTACTTGTCCCAAGGGTAAGCGGTAATTTTCCCAAGTCCCCTTTAATAATGGTTTATGGACTTTTCCTCCAGGAACTCATCCAAACCTGTTTTGAACCCAGTTATATTAACAGCTTTTACTATATCCTCTGGTAACGAATTCCAGAGTTTGATTAAATGCTGAGAGAAATCGACCTGGCCTGCAACACCAATAGACCACTGTAATCTTCTGATCTTGTAATCTTCTGGTCTAGTCTCCGCTTGGTCCTGGGTTCATTTCACAGAGACAGTAAGGTAAGCATCACAAATAAGATAACCAAACAGGTGTGGCTTGGAAACAGGTCTTTATGTAGAAATAGGCTTATTACATAGTGAAGTAAGAGAGAATCGTCTATATGAAAGACTCTGTGTGTGCATGTGTGTGTGAGAGAGAGAGGTAAGAACATGTGGGTCAGAGCCTCATGGCAAGGTGTGTCCGATGAAAATAGGAAGAGAGATAGAGGGGGAGGGGTGAAGAGAATTGATCAGAGCCTCCTGTCCTTCATGTCTGATGAATAGTGGAAGAGAGAGAGCAAGAGGAAGTGTTTCTGTCCTTTATAGTGAATTTTCTCTAGCAACTCCCTTTGAGGTCTGCTATTGTTTCTAGCAACTCCCTTTGAGGTCTGCCATTCTTGATTTAGCAGGGAGGGGCTGCAGACCATTCTCCACAGGCTTGGAGACATACATCAACAGGGGGTCAGAGTTAATCTCATCTTGTAAACTGCCCTATTACCTTTGGAGACTGAAATCACCAGAGTAACAAAGCTGCTTGAAATCCAAGGTCTGGGGAGCAGCCATGACACCTGAGTCATGCTGATGTATGCTGACATCTCCCACACCTTTTTTATTTTTATTTATTATTTGTGCCTGGAAATGGTGGAAGCAAACCTGTGGTACCTGTCCCAGCTGCCATTACATGATAGTAGGCAGCATGTCTAATTCCTCCTGTATTAAATACCTTGCTATGTCTAGCAGATCCCCTGTCCTGCACAGTACTATCTCTAGTGTTCTAGAGATAAACAAGTCCCCTTATGAGTCCAAACCTCGTGTCTTAGGTAGGGCAGCCCTACTGGGGGGGGGGGGGACCCAATATGCTACCTCCGTGCCCGTCTTAGAGAGAGTGAACAGTGCATAAGGGCTGCAGGAACATTTGAGGAGGTTAAAGCCAAAAGGTACCCGGATGCTGTGAGTGAGGATAGAAAGCAATACTAGACTGCAGCTGACTCTGGTATTCAGTGTAATAGGAAATGCCAAATTAGCCAAATTAGCAGGCCAAATGAGCCTGGATGTAGGGGTAGATGCTAGAGAAATTCAGTGTAACTACCTTAAAATGTTGTTGTTCTGTAGGACATGCGCTGCAAGGATATGTACATTTGTTTCATTTTACAACACAGGAAAATTATGATAATGCATAGCAATATTTGTACAGCAGTTAAAATAATAATAGGGTGAATAAAAACATTAAAGACATGATCAGCAGTAGGTGAGTAACCAAATAACAATTCCCACACAGACACATGAGCATCTTGTAGCAAGTGTCCAACAATTTGTTGAATGTGTCCATTCTCATAAGCGATGGTGTGATTCACTTCAGTGGATGTTGTTTTAAGGTGATCAATATAGGCATGGAGTTCTGTAAAGCTGAGCAGTTTATGTAGTGCCTCTTCTCCCATGCCAAGTGGTAATGGATGCACAGCATATGAGATAAAGTCTGGAATGTCCATAGAGTCATTGGTAACCAGCGGTGTGGAATAAGTTGTCCCATTAATGGTGAGGGAGACCAGTGGTGTATGACTGCACCAGGTATTGTTTGGTAAATAGTTTCTACAACTACATTGGACAGTTTAGAGCAGGGGTCTCAAACACGCGGCCCGCGAGAGACCTTTGTGCGGCCCGCGATACACAACCCGGCTTCTGCGCGCATGTCCCGCGGCCCCCGATCCCTTCCTGCTTGCCTGTCAGTTCTTCTCTGCTTCGGCTTTCAGAGCCGCGAAGGGAGAGCTGCTCCCTCGCGACTCTGTTAAGCTCGCCGGGGCAGATGGGAAATTTCCCATAAGCCCCAGCGGGCTTAACAGAGTCACGAGGGAGAAGCTCTCCCTTCGCGGCTCTGAAAGCCGAAGCAGAGAAGAACTGACAGGCAAGGGGGGGGGCCGCGGGACATGCGGTATTGCTGCTACCGCCACGGCAGCGGCAGGAGCAGCAGCTAGCTGTTTTCTAAAGTTTGTTTCCCCGGGGGGGGGGAGCAGGATTGATGTGGGCTGCTGCTGGGGGGAGGGGAGCAGGATTGATGTGGGCTGCTGCTGGGGGGGGGAGCAGGATTGATGTGGGCTGCTGCTGGGGGGAGGAGCAGGATTGATGTGGGCTGCTGCGGGGGGGGGGGAGCAGGATTGATGTGGGCTGCTGGGGGGGGAGCAGGAGTGATGTGGGCTTCTGGGGGGGGAGCTGGATTGATGTGGGCTGCTGGGGGGGTAGGACTGGAAATGGGGTGATAGTACTGGTAATGGACAGATGGGGGTTAGGACTGGAGGTGGTCTGATTGGGGGGCTAAGAATGAAGATGGGGCGATGGAAGGGTTAGGCCTGGAAGTGGGCTGTTGGGGGGCTTAGGACCGATAATGGGCTATGGGGGGTGGGGCTAGAACTGGTAATGGACTGGGGGGGGGTGCTATGACTGGAAATGGGCCGAGTAGAAGGGGGAGCTTGAACTGCAAATAGCTGATAGGGACAGGGTCTTGGAATGGTAATGGGCTGAGTGGAAGGGGGCTTGGAATGGAAATGGGCTGATGGGGAGGGGGGCTTGGAAAGGAAATGGGCTGTGAGGGGAGGGAGCTAGGACTGGAAATGGGCTGATGATGCGGGGACTAGAAGGGAGCGGATGCTGGGTGGGGCAGGAGCTAGAAGGGAGTTGATGTTGGGGGACGATTAGAATGGGATGGGGCTGGGAGAGTGAAATGGAGAGGGGAAATATATTTTGTGTGGGAGGGAAGAAAAATCTACAATTGGCCGGGTATTGGGATAGTAAGTGGGGATTGAGGATGGAGGGGTAAAATTTGAGTGGATGAAATAGGAATGAGGAAAGAGCAAAAGGAGAATGATTAGTATGTTAAAGCAGATGTAGAGAGAATGGAAAAAAACTGGGAAAGAAGAAAGGACAAATGGACAGCAGACGATGGAGAGTTAGCAGAAGACACAAAGCAACCAGAAGAAAGTGGCTGGAACAATTGCAACTGAAAAAAAATGCACAAAAGGTAGAAAAATATCTCTTTATTTTGAATTTATTAACTGAAATATGTCAGCTCTTGGAAATGTGCATCTTTAACGTCTGCACTTTATTTAATACAAGAGGAAATCAATGTATAGTTTTATTTCTACAGTGTTGTACATTCTAAGTTTGGCTTTTGGGGTTCCCAGTTTAATTGTCTTCCTGTTTCTAAATTGTGATTCCTTGTTTGGTGATGGTGTATGTTCTGCATGTGTAACTGAGCTGAGGTATTCTGTTTATGTAATTCCTATTTGACATTGCCACTTGTTCTCTTTCCCGAGTAGGTCATGTATTGTTATTCTCTGAAATGTGTTGATTTAATATTTGCAGTGTTGCCTTTTGATAGTTAGGGTATGGTGCTTTGTGAGTCCTGGTAGTGCTGTTAGGACATGGCAGGTTTGCTATGGGTTCTAAATGAGCAGTGTTTCTAGTAGTTCCTAATGTGCCTGGCGGTTGGCACTGGTTTATAGTAATGTAGAAATCTTTTAGTCTTTCTTTATCCATACACTCATTAAGAGGCATGTTTACTCAAAATTAGTGTATGGTAACATTATGCAAATATTTATGCAAATGATCCCTTATGCAAATGATGCCCTTATGCAAATGAGGCCTGCGTCTTGTGCGGCCCCCGGGTTACTCTACAAGTCCTCATTTGGCCCTCAAAGCAATTTGAGTTTGAGACCCCTGGTTTAGAGGAAGCTTCATTAATAATATGTTGTGAGGCAAAACCATCAGCAGCATGCTGAGCAGTGGATCCCATTTTATTATGGAGCACCTCTATATCAATTATATTAAGGGCACCCAGTGCAGTCCCTGTGCCACCTAAAATTGTATCAATTAATTCACGCTTGTGTCGAAATTGCTTGGTTCGGGGTGTTACTGACTGCATATCAAACCAAGTATTGAGCATTTGTATGTGGTTGGCAACAAACTGAGAGCAATTTGGATATTTGTGAGTAACTAGAAACAATTTAGGAAATAGATGCCAAGTAAGAAAATGGTATTCCACATCATATAAAACATTGTGTGGTGCATCATATTTAATCTGAAAAGGATGTCCTTCCTGAAATGGGTGGATATCAGAAAGGTAGAGTACAGGAGGAGCAGAAGTGGTGGGAGGGGTGGGATGAGGGGTGGTAGGTAAACAAGATACATCCAAAAGGAATGAAGTCTCAATGATGTGCTGTTGGTCACTCACAACCCATGTATAAGTTATTTTCCAGGTACCTCTGTCCTGACAGGAGATATTGTACAAAATCAAAGCAGGAGGACCTAGAAAGTAATGTTCTGGAGGTGCCCTCAATTCTTGTGTCCTTTCTAGAGAAGTGGAAATTGGTGGCTCCCACTGTACTTGTGTGATGTTTAATGAATAGAACACTGGCTTGTCCTGTACGGAACAGAAACTCAGGATGACCAGATCCTTTCCTTCCGGGAAAGGTGGGGGTATTTCTTGATAGCGATATGCCCCACCTGTGGAGTTAGCCCAGTCAATCGTGCATATTCGGATGATAGTTCCTGTAATGAGACTGGGGTAGACGAGAGCAGATACCAGAATAACAGTAAACCGAGACATAATAAAAGCTAACTTGTTTCACTCTACTAGGGAGTAAACTAATGCTCCCCACTTATACTATGTAACAACAAAACAAAACAAAAAAATAATAATTTTTACTACTTATTTACATAACTATTAAACACATGTCAACTATACAGCAGAAGTAAATAGTTACCGTCCTCAAGCGACTTTTGTTCAGAAAGCAGCTGTCCGTGCTGTCTTCAGGTGGTATCTGAAAACAAAGACTGATAAAACACGTATTACCCATATGGTTTCAACTGGGTGATGTGTTTCCAATACTGCTGGTTGTCAGGCATTAGGATTTGGTATAGGCTTGGGCCTAAGGTATCAGTAACTAAGTATGGTCCTTCCCACTTTGCAGTTCCAAAGGGGAGGTTTGGTCTAGGTCTCAGAATCATCACTTTACTCCCAACCTTGAGGGGCCTTAAATCAGAACCTTTTGCATGTACCTCCTGCAAATAATCTCTAGATTTTTCTGTGTTAGCTAGCACAGTGGTCTGAATTTCTTTTAGATGTTCTTGCAGGGATTTCATCCACACATTGGTGAGAATTACGGTCTGGTCCTCTGGAAGAAAAGGACTCAGCATATTTTCCCACCGTTGCATTGGCCTTCCCATTAAGGCTTCATAGGGTGCAAAACCTGTGAATTTACAGACATTAGCTCTGATACGCTTAAGGACTAAAGGGAGCACCAGATCCCAATTTTTTCCAGTCAGATTAAGCATAGGGCTGAGGTGGGCCTTAATTGTTTGATTCATTCTTTCTACCTGCCCTGCTGCCTGTGGATGGTACGGAATGTGGAGTTGTTGTTCTATGCCTAGAAAATCAAACAATTCCTTGATGAGCTGAGAAACAAATGCAGGACCATTATTAGAATCAATAGTCTTGGGAATGCCCCAGCGTGTAAAAAATTGCATAGTTAGGATTTCTGCAGTGGTTCGAGCAGTTTGATCTGGGACAGGGAATGCTTCTACCCAATGAGAAAAGGAATCAACAACAGTGAGTAAAAATCTATTTTTCCTAGCTGTTAATGGGAGAGGGCCCACATGATCTATTTGCAATCTCTCAAATGGGCCACGAGGAGGTGCTCTCATTAACTGTCCCCTTCTCTTTTTAGGTTGCCTCCCAAATGAAGCACAGATTACACAGGAGGAAACATGATCCTGTATATCATGTTTCATTTCTGGCCACCATACCAACCTATTGAGGATAGTCTGCATTTCTTCTGCTTTAGGGTGTCCCATAGTACCTGCACCATGAACCCAATGCATCCATTCTTTACCTCGAGCTCTAGGGATAGCTATAAACAAGCCTTCCTCTCTTTTTGCACATAGAATGTCTTTCTCTATAGTGAGTGTGAGAAAGGGTGTGTGCTGATATAGGTTATCTGGGGTGTCCTGCACAAGTTTAATTAAATTGGAAAGCTCAGCGTCCTTTGTCTGCAGTGCTACAAAGTAATCTGGTGGTATTATCTGATCGTAATCTGTGGAACGTGTAGCAATAGCAACCATGCGTGTCTGCTCATACCAGGGCCATATGAGGCCTACATGGCATGCTTCCTTGGCTAGTGAGTCTGCTAATGTGTTTCCTTTCACTAAAGGGCCTTTCTTCCTATGTGCCTTTACTTTAACTAAATGTACTCTCTGAAACCTCTCACTCAGTTCTTGTGCCATAGTCCACAGTGATGAATTTTTCACTGTGGACCCATCTGTAGATTTAAATTTATTTGCCAGCCACCAGGGTAACAGGGCAATGGCACTTTTAAAGACATAATCAGAATCTAAAATGATTTGTATTTCTGGTATTGTTGCATACAAGCTACAAAAGCAGCCAGCTCACAGTACTGTGCTGACGCTGACCCACAGGAATACTGTCTCTGCAGTACCACTTGGTTATTTGGGTCCAATTGTACAATTGCAAAACCTGCTAGTCGCCTGCCTCCTTCATATTGGCTACTACCATCAATATATACTGTAGGAAGAAAAGGTGAACTTTTGTCTAGTCCCAGTTCCCTAAAGATCATGTGATTAGGGGCACTGGGTGAGGACTGACAGTCATGAGGTTGCCCCTCCAGCAAGATTCCAGCCACTTGCACGTTAGGTTCTTTCAACAATTCAAACTTTACATTCTGTGCTTGCAACATGAGAGTCCACTGGACTATTCTCTCAGTCCTAATCTTGCTACATGCTAACTTTCCCTCTACAATGAATTTGAGGGGGGGGTGTGATGGCTGCATATGTATGTAGTTGAGCACCAATGATGTATGTAAATTTCTGCATATCAGCATAGGATGCCAGTACATGTTTTTCACAGTTTCCCATTTTGAGTTCAGGAGAAGTGAGAACTCTGGATCAGAAGGCAATAGGGTGATCTACTCCTCCTAGGCGTTGTGTTAAAGCTGCACCTATACTGTTCTCTCCAACTACAGGGTACAGGAAAAAATGTTGTATGTGATCTGGGTGTGCAAGAACAGGAGCAGAAGTCAGAATGTGCTTTAATTTAGTTACAGCTTCTGAATGTTCTTCCTTCCAAACATAACTTTTACTTTTTAGCAGGGAGTAAAGTAGAGCTGCCACTTCAGCATAATTGTGCATGAAGTCACGACAGAAACCAGTGAGCCCTAGAAATGACTGGAGTGATTTCTGATCTGTAGGAAGTGGAAGTTTCTGTATCAGCTCTATCCTCTGAGAATCTACAGATTTACCATCCTGGCCAATAGTAACCCCTAAAAAGGAAACCTGTGATTTGCACAGTTGAGCCTTGGCAGGATTGACTTTAAGACCAGCTTGTAAGATGGCTTTTAAAACTTCTCTTACATGATTCCAGTGTACGGCTTCATTCTCAGACTGAATCAGAATGTCATCTACATACTGAATTATATTATCTCTGCAAGACAATAGTGATAGGGCTTCCTGCATGTATTTATGAAATATTGAGGGGGAATCCTTATATCCCTGTGGGAGCACAGTACATGCATATTGTTTATTCAGCCACTGAAAGGCTGTTTTGTACTGGCACTCAAGGGCCAGGGGCAGACTCCAAAACCCATTGGATATGTCTAAAACAGAGAAAAATTTACATTTGGGGTTCAGTTTAGAGATCATTTCAGGGTATGAGGCTACCACGGGCACTACAGATTTTGAAACTTGATTCAGGGCACGGAAGTCCATAGTGAGCCTGAAGGAACCCCCCGGTTTAACTATCGGCCAGGCTGGTGAATTGCATGTGGAAGAAATAGGTCTAATCAGACCCCTCTCCTCCAGTATCTTCACAATTTTAGTCACTGGTTCTATAGCCTGATGAGGTACTGGGTATTGTTTCTGTGGTGGAGGATCCTCGCCTTCCAACAGTATTTCTGTGTGCATTTTCCCACAATCTAACTTGTCTTGAGCCCAGACCGGAATATCAGCCACCTCTGAGGGAATTACACACAGATCATACTGCTGAGCTGCCTTGGTGCACTGAGTTGCTAACTGCATGGGAATGACTTCATGCACTAGAGTTTTAGAAGCATTTGAAGTTCCTGAATACTGCCACAATTTAAGATTAGCCATATCCACCACCAAATTTAATTGGTTGAGAACATCAATTCCAATTATTTCTTTTGGTGTGTTTACTATAGTGGAGGCAGTGGTTTCCAACATTTCCTTATTTTGTTCACTGTGCACAGGGATACCCCATTTAACTGGGATAGCCACACATTTGGAAGCTGTCTCATTAATTCCTTGAATTTCATAAATTTCCATATTTTTCTGATCTGCAGTGGGAGAAGCTCTGTTAGTAAAACTAATTCCAGCCCCTGTGTCAATCAAAGCTAGTTTATCCTGACCCCCTACTCTACTGATAACATTGGGGCGTCCACAAGAGTCCAGTATCAAGGATGTCACAAGCCTTAAACTGTATTCTGGGCCTGTGTCTGTTTCATCATCCAGAGTCCTCTGCTGAGAGAACGGAGGCAGGCTGGGTATGAAGGCTTGAGACATTTTGATATCTGAACCCAAGAGGTCAGGACATCCCTATGCACTAGCCTTGTGTTTGTCCTGAGCTGCTTGTATGTCCTGTTTTAATTTATCTATTTCTATCTGCAGTATGTGTTTGTCTTGTTCCCATTTAATTTTCTCCTTTTCTAATCCATCTCTCTGTGCTTTGAGCTCTTGAAAGGGGATGTAACCTGAGGAGTTTCTAAAAGTACCTCTGCTTTGTCCTCTCCAAGGTGTGTGTCCCGTGTATCTTTTGTCTGTGTTTTTTGTGTGTTGGGAGGATCCCTCAGCTTGCCACTTCCGTGCTTCTGATGCTGTAATGACCTGCGAGGGCTGGGTCTTCCAAACAGACCCAATTCTGAGCATTAAAGTATCAAAAGGGGTTGCTTTAGGGTCTTCAGAAAATAACAGAAGGTGTTTTGTAATCTCAGGGGATAGCAATTCTAATAAAAATGTTTTATGCGTGCTGTCCCCATAATCTTCTGCATTGGGCCAGGACTCCTGCTCATCAAGAACTGCTTTTAAAATCCAGGCTCTATATGCAAACTCTTCCAGTGTATCATTTGGTAGAGGTGAAATAATTTTAAATACTTGCATTGGGGAACAGTGAAATAGTTTCTCAATGCCCCTTTTAACCAACTGGTATGGGTGAGTGAGAGAGCCAACTTTATAATAGTGTGGCCCCAGAGCCAGATGCATAAGTCTATCAAAGTCTGATTGTTTTCTTCTGTATTTCCCTAGACCCCAGTGAATCAGAATATCAGTGGCCCATTTACACCAATGATTTACATTAAAAGGCATAGGGCCAATTTTCTCCACTATTCTTTCCATGTCTCTGTCTTTTAAATTGTCCTGCAGCATCACTTTAACTGGTGCTCTGAGTTCAGTACTGGGTGCCATGTCTAAGTCATCTGAATTATCCTCCTGACACAAATCCTGATTATTGCTCTGTTCGGGCTGAGATAAACTATCAGGGTTTTCTTCCTGTGATTCATCTTAATTTTTCCCATTCCTAAGTCCAGCTATGCATACTTTAGTATTCTTTTGTTTGTCAATAGCTTGTATGCATGGCTGATAGGGTGTGTCATAGGCATAGGGGGCTGAGGGAGGAGTGGGTGTTGGCCAGGGCGTATATTTCTTTTGTCTTTCAGAGGCCAATTGATCCTTAACGTGCCTCAATTCAAGTTTAAGTGCTTCTAATTGCTCACTAACAGTAATAAAAGAATTTGTGGCTTGGATCACTTGAGTCCTTTGCATAGAGATGCAAATTTGTGCCTCCTCAAGGTCTTTGGTCAATTGGGTACACTGAGAAGTCAGTTCAGTATTGTCCTGTTTCATGCTAATGAGCTCCCTGCACAAGCCTTGGATAAAAAGGCATTTTCTTTTATTTGTTTTCTTTTTGAATTCTTGATAATGGTTTAACATTTGTCTTTGAATATTATACCATGATGACTCAGGGAATTCACCTTCAAAGGGACCACCTTTTCTCTTACAGTATGAAACTACAATTTCTTTAAGTTCTTTAAAATCAAAGGCTTCCATATTTGATACTGCAGAAAAGAGCTGGTGCATGGGCTTACACTTATGTTTTTATTTGTTTTATGAGACTATAATAATGTGCAACCTTGGAAGGAGGAATGCTCACTTTTATGAAGAAGTGAGACTTAGAATTATAGTTGGAATGGTATAAATTTTATGGGTGTTCAGTAAAGAGTACTGGCATAAAGACCAAGCCTTAAAATTATACCTGAATAAAAAGTGCTTATCACCTTTTTAACAGGGTGGAAGTTTAGGGTGAAGTTATAGTAAGAAGGTTTGTTAGGAGATTAACAGAATTGTCAGATATTCCTGCTCTCACCAAGATATATACTGACAGGAAGGTGAGAAATAAAAAGGCAAACAGACAGGAGGTAAATTAGTGTTACCAGGAAAGATGTATATTGTATTGTATGAGGGAATATTTAACTGTGTAACTCTGTCTTTTCTTAGCAGCTCAAATACTATAGAAAAATCTGTAGCAAGCCTATACATAAAAATAAGACAATTGCAAGCCACTCTGTGTAATGTCCTTAAAATTCTAGATTATTACAGAGCCTTTTGACAATAAAAATCTCACCTTGTCTAACCCACAAAACAAATTTATCACTGGAACTTTTCACTAAATAGTGTCTAAGTGTCACCCAGCCTGTCAATTGTAAATGGTCACAAGGACTTTTGATTCTGTCTCACCCTGTCTGAAATCCACTTTACTGTATCAAACAAAATTATTACTTACCCAACTGAAGATCTGCTGTGAAGTCTGAGAGAGCCCCCAAATGTAATCTTCTGATCTTGTAATCTTCTGGTCTAGTCTCCGCTTGGTCCTGGGTTCATTTCACAGAGACAGTAAGGTAAGCATCACAAATAAGATAACCAAACAGGTGTGGCTTGGAAACAGGTCTTTATGTAGAAATAGGCTTATTACATAGTGAAGTAAGAGAGAATAGTCTATATGAAAGACTCTGTGTGTGCATGTGTGTGTGAGAGAGAGAGGTAAGAACATGTGGGTCAGAGCCTCATGGCAAGGTGTGTCCGATGAAAATAGGAAGAGAGAGAGAGGGGGAGGGGTGAAGAGAATTGATTATCAGAGCCTCCTGTCCTTCATGTCCGATGAATAGTGGAAGAGAGAGAGCAAGAGGAAGTGTTTCTGTCCTTTATAGTGAATTTTCTCTAGCAACTCCCTTTGAGGTCTGCTATTGTTTCTAGCAACTCCCTTTGAGGTCTGCCATTCTTGATTTAGCAGGGAGGGGCTGCAGACCATTCTCAACAGGCTTGGAGACTTACATCAACAGGGGGTCAGAGTTAATCTCATCTTGTAAACTGCCCTATTACCTTTGGAGACTGAAATCACCAGAGTAACAAAGCTGCTTGAAATCCAAGGTCTGGGGAGCAGCCATGACACCTGAGTCATGCTGATGTATGCTGACAACCACTCACACCAAACTGGCTCATGGGAGATTTTATTTATTTATTTATTTATTTATTTAACACTTATTTATATACCGCATCTTCCAGCGATCAGTTGCGGTGTACAGTTAACAACAATTAACAATGCAGAGCTTGTTTTACATAGAACAATTATAACTTTTTACATAGAACATCTTAACTTGAACAACAAAGTGTATATAAACTGTGCGGAATAATTCAATAAATCAACTAACACAGATTGAGTAACAATTTAAACAGAAGTACTGTCTCTAAAACAGTTGTAACTATATACAGGTGGGGTATCAATGCATAGGAATGGAATGATTATTCATTTGAGTTTGTACGTATTGATTGTAGTAGGGAGTATAATCTTGATTTTAGGCAGGTTCATGTTTAGCCTTTATCTAAGTTGAGTGGAGGGTTTTCTATGGTATTATAGTGTTTAGTGAATAGATAGGTTTTCAATTTTTTTCTGAATTCTGTTATCTCTGTTAGGGATCGTAAGTCCTCTGGTAAAGAGTTCCAGACTGTTGGGGCTATGTGGGAAAAGGCTCTATTATTTGTTAATTTGTGAGTTCTTATATATTCTTTTGGCATCTTAAGTTTATTTGATTGACCTTTTCTATGAGTGGGCTTAGGTGGTTCTTTGCTTATTAGATTACAGAGCGTCTTCGGGGCCATGTCATTTAGGGCTTTGAATGTAGTTATTATTGTTTTGTATGTTATCCTGCTTTGTATTGGTAACCAGTGAAGGGATGTAATGTGTTGGAGTGAATTTATCTTTAATATAATTCTAGCTGTAGCATTTTGCGCAAGTTGGATCCTTTTGATGTTTTGTTTTGAAATGCCTATAAGTATTAAGTTGGCGAAATCGAAGTGTGGAGTTATGGTAGCCTGTGTTATATTGATAAAATCTTGTATAAATACAAGGGGGCGTAATTGTTTGAGGATTTTAAGTTTGAAGTAGATTTTCTTTAAGGTATTTCTGATGTGCGTTTCCATAGTAAGGTGTGTATCTAAAATGACACCTAGATATCTTATTTCATTTTTTATTTTAATTTCTTGGTTTTGTAGTGTTATGTGGGTTGGCGGAGTGAATGTTTGGTTTTTTGTTACGATTAAGACTTCAGTTTTCGCATGGTTTATATGGAGGTTTTGGGTTTTTAGCCAGTATGTAATTTCATTGTAGCAGTCAGATAGAAGTTGAATCGGTAGGTTAGGAATCGTAAAAGGTATGTACATCATGATATCGTCCGCATAAAGGTGATATTGTACTCCAAATTTTTTAAAGATATTGCAGACCGGTTTTATATAGATATTAAAAAGTAGGGCTGACAGTGCTGAGCCTTGTGGTAAACCTATTTCTTGTTTGTATGTGTTGGATGTTAGATTACCTGTTCTTACATTTTGTGTTCTGTTATGTAAATATGAGGTGAACCATTTATGTACGGTGGAGTTTATGCCTAACAGGTTGTTGAGTAATATTGAGTGATGCACGCTATCAAAAGCTGCTGATATGTCAATGAAAAGGAGAATGAACGCCTGTTTGTGATTGTCAATTCCTTTTAGGAGTGTGTCTATTAATACTGCTAGGAGTGTTTCTACTCCATGGCGAGGCCGGAAACCATATTGTTGTTCATCGAGTGGGTAAGATAAGTCTATGAATTCTTGCGTCTGTAGTTGCACTACCTTTTCAATTACTTTGGCCAAGAATGGTATGCTAGATATGGGCCTATATGATGTTGGCAATGTTTTATCTAGTTTGCAGTTCTTTAAAATTGGGCGTATTTGTGCATGTTTGAGCGGGGATGGAAGGTATCCTTGGGTGAGTGAGAGGTTTACTATTGGGAGAATATAGGATATTAGAGTTTGTAGATATAGGATATAGGATATTAGAGTTTTAACCTCCCAGCCCTCCCAGATGATCACGCCAACTCCCTCTTGAATGCCTTCAGCCAGCTGGGATACGAACAAGTGATCAACGAGCCCACTCACACAAAAGAAAACAAGCTAGACTTGATTTTTGCCCCACAGTCAACCACAAGCCAGAATTATCCACTGGACATCTCCCTCTGGTCAGTCCCATGGTCTGACCATAGCCTAATAAAACTCCGGCTGCCCATCCAGCAGACTCAAACAAGATGTCAATCCACTACCGACGCCTGCCCAAAAGCAAGATTCCATCACTTCAACAAGGAAGAGATACTTAACAATACCTTACCCCTGTTCAACATTACTGAGACCAAGCTTGAGAAAATGCTCTCCGCTTGGAACAAGAGTCTAAACTCCATTGCTAACAAACCAAATGGTGATGTACCTCGTAACACCAAAAAAAAGAAAGTCCTCCCCATGGTACTCTCTCGAGCTACGGATATCCCTCAAACACCTTAGGAAACTTGAAAGAAGATGGTGTCGCTCTCGTACCACCAACGATCTAGATACTTACACCTCACACCTGAAGAAGCATCGCTCGAAAGTAGCTGAGACAATGAGACAATACCATGCGGAGATACTGCAGCACTCTCTAAACAAACCAAAGGATCTATTCAACCTAGTAAGGACCCTTACAAAGGAACCTTCCCCCATACAATGTTGCATACCGGATCCACAAGAATACGCTGACTACTTACAGTCAAAAATAATTAAGACTGGCAAAATGGCATCAACTAACCCTGCGAAAGGCCCATTGCACCCACCACCACTAACCACCTTCTCAATACCAACAGCGGAGAACGCTGAACACACCATCAACACAATTAACACTACTACAGCACCAAATGATCCCTGCTCGGCGTTTTGGATAAAGACACTGCACAAGGAATTTAGCCCATTCTTAGCCAAACTCATCAAACTCTCCTTTACTACAGGAACATTCCCACAATGCCTAAAGCAAATGTCCATTAGACCACTCCTAAAAAACTGCAAACTGGACACCCAGAAGGTCGACTCATACAGGCCAATTGCAAGCATCCCACTATTGGCCAAAATAATCGAAAAACTCGTCCAACAGCAAATTCAGGACCATATTGACGACACTGCCCCATTAGACCCATGCCAACATGGATTCAGAGAAGCGCATGGTGTGGAGATGCTCCTGACTATACTCTTCAACACCTTAATCACCGGCATAGACAACGCCAAAAGAGGATATGCCCTAATCTTCTTAGACATCGCAGCAGCCTTTGACTCTGTCAACCACGAACTGCTCTTGGCACGCCTGGCAGAGAAAGGGATCCAAGACATAGCCTTGGAATGGTGTAAATCTTATCTCTCAGACAGATGGCAGCATGTAAGGACAGGGCTTTCGACTTCTAAACCATTTCAGCAGAAACAGGGAGTTCCGCAAGGTTCTGCACTCTCAGCCCTGTTCTTCAACATATATATGCAGCCCCTCTGCACACTCGCCCGTACCTTCGGCATCTCTTGCCTTATATACGCTGATGACGTGCTACTATACATGCCATTTACAACCAAGCAGCCAGATTTCTCAACATTAACCGCTTGCTTCGCAACACTAAAAGTAAGAGGCACCAAACTCCAAAGCAAGCACTCAATCCGCTACTTGCGTGTAACACTCGATCAACAGTTGGATATGAAAACACATATAAGCAACACCGTCAAGGCAGTATACTTCAAGATCCGGACAATCCATCACCTACGCCCCCTCCTGGAACCAGATGACTTTAGGACAATCTTCTAGGCCTTAGTCATCCCTCACTTCGACTTCGCCAACGCCATCCTACAGGGTTTACCGAAAAACATGCTGTACCCACTTCAGCTGGCTATGAATGAGGCAGCCAGAACACTACACGGTGCAACCATGAGGGAGCACATAACATCAATCTTGAAGCACCTACACTGGCTTCCAGTCTACTGTAGACTCATCTTCAAGATCCTACTAATGACCTTCAAGGCTATCAACGGACTTACCTCTACGTCCATCTCAGATCTCATTCTTCCCACTCCCTCAAATAGAACTAGAAGATTGGTCTCAGCCAATATCCTATGTATCCCCAGCAAGATTACAAAATCCCTGCAAGCAACAAGAAAGAGAGCCTTCATGTTCTATGCCCTTACGTATTGGAATGCGCTACCGCCTGACATTCGGGTAATTACCGATCTTACACAGTTCAGGAAGGCACTGAAACATCACCTCTTCCTGCAGCATTATGGCATCACACAACAACCACCTAACTGCAGTCACCAAGATACATACACCAAGCTCCCTACTATGCACGCACCCTGTATGCCACGATAGCACATTCAAACCCCAACTAGCGCATGTATATACCTACCTAAAAGATGTAAAATACCTTTAACCCAGATCTTGTATATAGTTTCCCCAGTTAATCCAAGTTGAATAACCTTGTTTTCTGTAAAGTCCAGCACGGGCGTTTACCTGTGCCTGAAAAAAGTTGGTGTTATTTGTAAACCAAGCTGATACCAAAGAGCGCGGTATAGAAAAATAAATAAATAAATAAAAAAGTATTTTCTCTGATTAGTCATAAATGTGCCACATTGTAGCTTCATTCCATGTCCTCTAGTCTTTCTGCTTTCTACTCCATTTATTATTTTATAGACCTCTATTATATCTCCCCTCAGCCATCTCTTTTCCAAGGTGCTGTCACACCATGGAGCAATACAGAGGTTTTATTTTCTATTCCTTTCCTTATGATCCCTAGTATTCTATTTGCTTTCTTGGCTGCAGCTGCTGCACCCTGGACAGAGGGTTTCAATGTACTATCCATGATGAAGCCCAGATTCTTTTCCTGAGTAGTGATTCCTAATGTGGAACCTTGCATCATGTAACTGTAGTTTGGGTTGTTCTTCCCTAAGTGCCTAACTTTGCACTTGTCCACATTAAATGTCATCTTCCCAGTCTCCCAGTTTATCAAGGTCCTCTTGCAATTTTTCAAGGTCCTCTTGTGTTCTAACAACTTTGAATAGTTTGTGTCATCGGCAAATTTGATCACCTCACTTGTTATTCCCATTTCCAGATCATTTATAAATATGTTAAAAAGCAGCGGACCCAGCACAGATCCCTGGGGTACTCTACTGTTCACCTTTCTCCATTGAGAAAATTGGTCATTTAGCCCTACTCTTTGTTTTCTATCTTTTAACCAGTTTCTAATCCACAATAGAACACTGCCTCCTATCCCAAGACTTTTTAATTTCTGCAAAAGTCTCTAATGAAGGGCTTGTGAAAGGCTTTCTGAAAATCTAGATACACTATATTTATTTATTTTATTTATTTATTTATTACAGGCTCTTATATACCGCTCTATTCAGCATCAGCGCGGTTTACAATATAACAACATACCATAATGAACAAACCTTTCTCTACCTATTTATTCACACCTTCGAAAAAGTATAACAGATTAGTGAGATAAGACTTTCCTTGGCTAAGCCATGACTACCCACATGTTCAGTAATTTTGCTCTTTATAATAGTTTCTACCTTTTTGCCCAGTACATGCTTCAAGCTCACCGGTCTGTAGTTTCCCAGATCATCCCTGGAACCCTTTTTAAAAATTGGCATTACATTGGCCACTCTCCAGTCCTCAGGTACTACAGATGATTTTAAGGATAGTTCACTGATTACTAAAAGTAGGTCTACAATCTCATTTTTGAGCTCTTTCAGCACCTTGTGATATATGCCATCTGGTCCAGATGATTTGCTGCTCTTTAGTTTATCAAATAGCTGTAATGCATCTTCCCGATTTCTCAAGATTTGTTTCAATTCCTCTGATATATCATCTTTGAATATCATTTCTGGCATGTAAGTTTCCTACATCTTTTTCAGTAAAGATTGAAGCAAAGAATTCATTCAGTCTCTCCACTATGGCTTTGGGGTATGTTTACTAAACTGCGGTAATCGTGAATAACGTGCGTAACGTACACTTAACAATCGTTCGCATGTCATAACGCGCGTTCTGACGTGCGAATGATCGTTAAGTGTACGTTACGCGCGTTAACCGCAGTTAACGATCGTAAACCCCCGCGGCACGTTAAAACACCGCAGAAGGTGGAGAGTGGGCGGAGAGAAGGGGTCAATGGGCAGAGAGTGGGCGGGGAGAGGCTCCCCTCACACTAACGCACTGAATTTCACAGCTCAATCCCAATGTGAATGAAAACCTGTCGTTAAAGGCATATTAAAGGGAAGAGAAACCATTTCCGTCAGCAATGTACAGCAAAACCGGGGAAACCTACACAACGTGAGCAGTGTGATACATGTGCACAGAACAAAATTTCAAATAAAACGTAAAATGACCACAAGAAACAGTGTAAATATTATAATTCAGCTGGGCAACAGTGATAGCAATGGGCAACAATAAAAAACACTCCCAGGAAAGCTCCAAAAAAAAGAAATGATGTTTGGAAGGGTCTACGCTCCGTAGACCCTTTCAAAAATCATTTCATTTTATTGGAGCTTTCCTGGGAGTGTTTTTTAATGTTGCCCAATGATATCATTGTTGCCCAGCTTGGTTATGGGTGTTTGCCCCTTTTTTCGAGGTCTTTTTTGAGGTTTATGTGCACTTTTGTCTCCATACAAGGTAAATGAGCCCACAGTATAAATGTGCAGAGCAAGGTTTCTGACACGTCAGGCCAGTTTTCCTATCTCCAGGGACTACACTGTCTCTGTGGCCATAGTGTGGTGCAACGGACACAGCCAGTGCCTGTAAGACCAGAGGATCACAGGTTCAAATCCCAGCTGGGGCTCCTGCCAACCCAGTCCCCATAGTTTTACCCACCACTACACAGTGATAGTAAAGACACTCCTTTATTGCAGAGAGCATACGCATGGTTAATACGCCTATATTTTATCACACCAAACACAGACACCATAAACAGGCGCATTACCTAGAGCAGAGTCCCGCAAATGCAGTCCTGGAGGGCCCCACACCATTCAGGTTCCATGCTGCCTCTAATAAAGATGCCTGTGCTGCATATCTATGCACCACCCCCATGGTATGCAGATGTAGCTCATGCATATTTATGAGGTACAGCATGAAAACACGAACAGTGTTTGGAACACCAGGACTGGAGTTGGGAAACTCTGCCGTAAAGCAGCAGCCAACAGGGGCAGACACACCCACACACACACCCACAGGCCCCATTGGCCAATGCCTCCTGGAGAGGCAGGACATTGGGCCCTGCCTGTATCTCCCAATACTAGCAGTTGCATACCTTAGCAATGCCACCCTACACCTGGGTATATGGTACACAGCTATCAAACGTTTCCTATGATAACTGGCAGATATCAATTCCTACGTTAAGCACATTTTGCTCATTGAGCCCCACCATAACAATCATTCTGATTTCTGCGGTGTGTGCTGCAGGTCTGGTCTCTGATAGTGTTTACCACCCTGGGGAGTGACCCCCAACAGTATTGCGTACCATATCCATGCCTGTACTGTGCCCAGGACTGGTGTGGTGGGTATGGCTGCTGAACACCTCTATAGTAGCACAATGCTGGCATAGGTGTGGGGGTGGCTGTCTGTCTATCCAGTGTGTGGTGGCTGCAAACACCTTCCACAGCCCACACTGCCAGCAATGTTGCCAGTATTGGGCTGCCAATGTGCATAATGAGGAGCAAGGTACCATGGGTATAAGCCGGACAGGGTGGCCTGGCCAGGGTGCATCTGCACAGGGCATAGGGCACTGACTGGGACATTTTAGTGCCCGGCCACCACCTACACAGACAGGGTGACCTCAGTATGTCCTGCTGAGAGATCACTCTCACCCTGACTGTGCAGTGACCACAGCATGGCTAGGCACCCCCATAGTGCTATGTAGTATTTCTCTCATGTGATAGATATGGGTTTCCTTTTGGGGCCCAGTCACTGATTTATCTGCTTGCTGTGTATGCTGACATCCCAGTTCTGGGTGCATGCATCTCCACTGGGCACATGCACTATGGACTAACTAGCAGGCTGTTTGCTGCTGGTATGTGTCTTGATGGAGTGGCTTGCAGGATGCAGTGGCTGATGGCTTGCAGCAGGAGCATATCAGATAGTGGTGGGGTGCAGCTTACCATATCCAGGCCTAATGTCTGTCTGCTATTGTGTTATGGGTGTGTACAGAGCTGCATTGACTGCCCTGTGGGGTGTCTGTTCCTCAGCAAGACCGGGAGGTAGAATGTGGATCTATTGTTAGGAGACCCTGTTTGCCACCCTGGGGGAGGGGGGTGGTGGTGCGGGGGCCACCTGGGGGTCCATGGGGGGGGGGGGGGGGGAGAGCAGCTGCACCTGACTGAAACAGACAGAGATATCCAAGGTGTTTCTGCAGAAACTACCTATCTCACACATTAACACTGCCTTGGACCTGCGCCATGGCCTCTTTTAGCCATGGACGGTGCTGTGGACCTGGTGCTGGGCGCCTCACTGCACCCTCAGGGTGAGCACAGTACCCGCACAATGTGATGGTGTGTAGCTACTCTGTGCCAGTACAACACACGTTCAGTACCCCCTACAAGGCCGAGGTGCTGTGGGGTGCACATGGTCACTTCCCCCTACCAGGCCGAGGTGCTGTGGGGGTGCATTCCCCATGGTGTGTATCTGTGGACAGCTGATTTGCATGTGCAGTGCATCATGGGTGTGACTGGCACAATCCAACCCTGGGAAAATCCAGCACCTGCTCACAGGCTCTGATAAACCATAGGCCATCACATGTACATCTGTTAGCATAATGCATAGGTGCAAGACACCCTAAAGAGTCTGTAATATAAGGTGCCCACGCTGGTAAAAACACACGTACCCACGCACGATTGTATGCACGCACCAACGCCTGTACCAACGCACGCAGCCACGCACGCAGCCTCGCACGCACCAACGTACGTGGCTAGGCACACTCCGAGGGTGTGTTTCTGACACCACTACTCCACGTAAAGAAAAACATGCCTCCTCATTCCCTATGTAATGTACAGGGTGATGCCTGGGCCAGCCTTCTGCGTTAGGCACACTGGGGACTCAAACCCATGCTGCCTGTAACAGCGGTCAGTACAGAAACCATTGTGCTACAATTCTGTTTCTGTGCTTTGTGTCTGTACGCCTTCTTACGATTAACGCACAGTAACGCACCACGGCACCCTGTAACGCTCATTAGTTTTTGGAACGCGTGTTAGTGGTAACGATGTACCGCCCATGTCCTTATTTGGGGTTTCTGTCACTACCGCGGCTCCTAACGCGAATTGCACTAACGCAGTTTAGTAAACATACCCCTTTGTCTTCTCTTAGTGCCCCTTTTACCCCTCTATCATCTAATGGTCCAACTGGCTCTCTCACAGGTGTTTTGCTACAAATGTACTTGAAAAAGTTTTTATTATGTGCTTTTGCTTCCACAGCAAGCTTCTTTTCAAATTCTCTTTTTGCCTGCCTTATCAATGTCTTGCACTTAACTTGCCAGTACTTATGTTGCTTCCTGTTTTTATCATTTGGCTCTTTTTTTCCATTTTCTGAAGGTTGTTCTCTTAGCTATAACAGCCTCTTTGATCTCACCATTAAGCCATGCTGGCTGTCATTTGGCCTTCCTTCCATCTTAAAGTGTGGAGTACATCTGGTCTGGGCTTCCAAGACAGTATATTTAAATAACACTCAGGCCTGATGTAGACGTTTAACCTTTACCATTGCTCCTTTTAGTTTTTTAACCATTTTTCTCATTTTATCAGTCTCCTTTTTGAAAGTTAAATGCTAGCGCAGTGGATTTCCTTGTTACCCTCCACCATTAATTGATCAAATGTGATCATGTTATGATTGCTATTGCCAAGCTGCCCCAACACCATTACCTCTCATATTAGATCCTGTGTTCCACTAAGAACTAGATCTCATATAGCTTCTCCTCGAGTCAGTTCCTGAACCGGCCGCTCCATGAAGCGGTCATTTATTTCATCTAGAAACTTTATCTCCCTAGCATGGCCTGATGTAACATTGACCCAGTCAATACTGGCATAATTGTGTTGTAAACTTTACAAGCTTCCCTAATTTCTTTTAGCATTTCAGAATATGTCTATACATCCTGGCCAGGCGAGTGATAGTCCACACCCACTGCCATTCCCTTTCCCTTTTTCCTTTGAATTTCTATCCATAAAGATTCTACAGTGTATTTTGTTTCCTGCAAACCTTTATCCTATTTGAGTCAATGACCTCTTTAACATATAGTGCCAGTCCTACACCTATGTGATATACCCTATCATTGCGAAATAGTTTGCAGCCTGGTATCATAGTGTCCTATTGGTTATCCTTCTAGAGACTTGATTATTGATATTACAAAGGTAGCCATGAAGAGGGAAGTGATTATATTGGGTGACTTTAATCTACCTGATATGGATTGGAGTATTCCTTCTGCAAGTCTGGAAAGAAATAGAAAAACTGTGGATGACTTCCAAGATGCATTGCTTAGACAAATTGTGATGGAACCGACCAGGGAAAGTTTGATGCTGGATCTAGCACTCATCAACGGAGATAGCATGTCAAATGTCCGGGTGGGTGCCCATGTAAGCAGCAACGATCATCACATGGTGTGGTTTGAGATAAAATCCAAGGCAGAGTCCAATCACAGCAAGCTCAAAGTCCTAGACTTCAAAAACGCTGACCAGTAAAATGGCCAAGTGCCTGAAGGAGGAGTTGGCAGGGTGAGAGGGGATAAGGAAAGTGGAATTTCAGTGGGCTAAACTAAAGGAGGCAATAAAAGGGGCAACAGATAGATATATAAGGAAAGTAAATAAAAACAAGAGGAAAGGAAACCTATTTGGTTCTCCAAAGAAGTGGCTGCACAAATAAAGGCAAAAAACATAGCTTTCACAAAATTTAGAAGTTCGCAAGCAGAGGAACACAGAAAAGGATAAAGGATAAAGCTAAAAGAGACAAAAAGAGAAATAAGGATAGCAAAATCAAAGGCAGAAGAAAGGATGGCTAAAGATCTAAAGGGTGATTATGAAACTCTTTTCAGGTATATTCGGGAGAAGAGGAATATCAGAGGTGGCATGCAAGACTCAAAAGAGCCGAGAATGGATTCATGGAAAGTGACATTGAAAAGTGAAAATGTTAAACAAATACTTCTAATTCTGTTTTTACTAAAGAAAATCCTGGAGAAGGACCACCTATGATTGACAAATATACAAATGGGAATGGAGTAGATACCACACTATTCACAGAAGATGTGTTTGAACAGCTTGCAAAACTGAAAGTGAACAAAGCCATGGGACCGGATGGTATACATCCCAGGATACTGAAAGAGCTCAGAGAGGTTCTGGCAAGGACTTTAAACAATGTTTTTAATAGATCCTTGGAGACAGGAGAACTTCCACAAGACTAGAGAAGGGCTGATGGTACCTCTTCACAAAAGTGGTAATAGGGAAGAAGTGTCAAACTACAGGCCAATAAGCCTTACCTCGGTGGTGGGAAAAGTAATGGAGGCGCTCCTGAAAGAGAGAATAGTGGGCTTTCTCAAAACCAATCGATTGCATGATCCGAGGCAATATGGTTTTGCCAAAGGATAATCATACCATACAAATCTTATTGCGTTCTTTGACTGGGTGACCAGAGAACTATATCAAGGGCATGTGATGGATGTGATCTACCTAGATTTCAGCAATGCCTTTGATACGGTTCCTCATAGGAGGCTTATCAATAAACTGAACAGCCTGGTCCCAAGGTGGTGAACTGGATCAGAAATTGGTTGACTGACAGACAACAGAAGATGATGGTAAATGGAATTCACTCAGATCAAAGAAAGGTGATTAGTTGCATGCCCCAGGGATTGGTTCTGGGACCAGTACTGTTCAAGATATTTGTGAGTGACATTGCTGAAGGATTGAATGGAAATGTCTGTCTTTTGCAGATCTTCAAAAAAGTGATACGTCCAAAAAGTAACTTATGTAAGAAATAGCTTTATTAGGTTTTCTCTTAATTCTAAAATTTCATCAACGTGTGTTAAAACCACAGTGTATCCCAGGTTTTTCTTCAAAGGAACATATCATTCAATATTTAATGTGCAACTCTTTCTAATCTTCAGAGTGATTCCCAGGTAAACTGTAGTATGCTAAAAAGTGTTAATTTGTAACTTTAATCTCCAGGGTCTCGGGTCTCGACGCTCAACTCTGGCGCCTCTATGGCGTTTCAAAACATTTTTTCTTCAGGAGACCTTTATCATTCTAAGATGCTGCCCACGTTTATCCTCCTTCTTTCAACTTTGGAGGAACGCCGCGCATCTGTCTTTTGCAGATGACATGAACATTTGCAAAAGAGTGGACTCCCCTGAGGGAAGGTAGATAACATGAGTAAAGATCTACAAAAGCTGGAAGAATGGTCTAATGCTTGGCAGTTACGATTTAATGTGATGAAATGCAGTGTCGTGCACTTGGGAAGCAGAAATCCAAGGGAACTGTATGCGATAGAGGGCGAGAGGTTGGTGTGCATGGACCAGAAGAAGGAACTCAGAGTGATTGTTTCTGAGGATCTCAAGGTGGCGAAACAGTGTGACAAGGCGGTGGCAAAAGCCAGGAGGATGCTGGGTTGCATACAGAGAGGAATTTCCAGCAGAAAGGAGGAGGTACTAATGCCACTGTACAAGTCGCTGGTGAGGCCTCACTTGGAATATTGTGTTCAGTTTTGGAGACTATATCTTACAAAGCACATAAAAAGACTGGAAACGGTTCAGAGGAAGGTGACGAAAATGATTTAGTGCCTGCGCCAGAAGACATATGAGAAGAGACTTGAAGACCTAAATATGTACACTCTGGAGGAGAAGAGGGACAGGGGAGATATGATTCAGACCTTTAAAGAGTATTAATGAACAAACAAACATTTTTCAAATATGGGGAAACTGCAAAACTAGAGGACATAACATGAAATTTCAAGGGGGTAAACTGAAAGGCAATGTCAGGAAATAATTTTTCACTGAAAATGTGGTGAATGCTTGGAATGCCCTCCTGATAGAAGTGGTGGGGACAAATACAGTGACAGAATTCAAATGGCATGGGACCGACACAGTGAATCCCTTTATAGCGATAGGATAAAATCAAAATAACCTTAACTGTCTCTGCTATCTCAACAAATAAGGATGACCTGCACGGAGTGGTGGGTACACCCCTAAACAAAGGCATGGGGAGAGTGACCTGCATGGAATGGTGGCTACACCCCTAAACAAATGTATGGGGAGAGTGACTTGCATGGATCGGCAAGTGCACCTACCCTTGCCACCTTGCTGGGCAGACTAGATGGACCATGATGGTCTTTATCTGCCATCATATACTATGTTACTATGATGTATAATTTATTTCCTACAATCCTTTGGGTGGAAAAAGCTAAAGCCTGAAAACCCAACTAGTTTGCAATCCTGAAGTACTACAAAGTCCACATATGCTTTCTAAACATACCTATAATCACTACCCTTCTTATATTTTTCCCATGCTAATGTTTCCATTGGCATGGTAGACCATAACCTTTAAAACTGTCTTCTATCTTTGGTCCATAAGTTGTTCCCCATGGCTGCAACTTATTTTATAATCAATATAAATCTCTGTTCATTGCTAATGATTCCTGCCAATGTAAATATGAACTCTGCCTATATGCCTAAGTCCTTTCTTAATGACTTTGAGGGTCATTTTAAAAGGATTAGTCATAATTTGGACATCAAAATCAGAGACCTCTCTGTAGCCATTCCAGAAATGATGTTCGCAGACATCTCCAGTGCAGGGACATCCAAACAGGCAAGGAGGTGTGGTGGAGGCACGTCTGCCGAGGAGCAATGGACTTAACATGTCCCTGTTCAATCTCAGAAATGTCAGATATGTCTGCAGGCACATCCACATTTATACATATATAGGGAGGAGTGGCCTAGTGGTTGGGGCAAGTTATCTCAGGCTGGAAGGTCAGGGGTTCAAATCCCACTAGAGGACAGCAACCTCAGGACAGAAGGACTGGGGTTTCTAGTCCCACAGGTGCTCCTTGTGGTCTTGGGCAAGCCACTTAACCCTCCATTGCCCATGTTCCCTGTAAGTATAAGTGTATGTGTCTCATCTCCCCTCGTGTTAAATGTATCCCCCAATTATGTTGTGACCACTTTGATTGAAGGATAAGGTGGTATACAAAACTGTCTAAATAAATAAATACCTGCTCCAGGCACAAATAAGCATCAGGAAAGTATTTTTCTTCATCTTAAAACATCCAGAGAGTGTGGAGAAGATGGAGAATTAAGTGACTAGTCTTAGACCACAAAGGGGCATGTTTACTAAACTCCGAAAATGTGCGGGTCCCCGTTAGTGTGCGTGTGCCATATAAGGAGTGGGCGGTTCAGGCATAAAAAGGAAACAAAACGACCGTACGGGTGCGCGTCGCGCTAATGTGCAGGGCCCACATTAGCGCATGGGAAGGCTAAGTGGGGCGCTGCTGGGCACATATAGGAACAGAGCCGTAGCACAACAGTGACAACAATAACCAATGGTGCAGGGGGCCATGGGTTCAATCCCCCAGTGTGCACAACCAAAAAAGGCTGGCTGAGGCATGAATAGTAATGGTTAAAAAGTTGTTTAGGAGGCATACTACTTTTGTGCGGCTGTAGGCGTTGCGCTGTTACGTTTGGGCGGCAGTAATTAATTTTTGACGGCATTAGGCGTTGCGCTGTAAAATTTGGGCGGCATTAGGCGATGCGCTATCAAATTTGGGCGGCACAAGGCGGCGCGCTGTTCTTTTTGGGCGGCACAAGGCGGCGCACTGTTCATTGTGGGCAGCAGGAGGCGGCGCGCTGATGGGCACAAGGCGGCACACTGATGCTAAAGCAAAGGAACACAGCCACAGCACAATGGTTAAGACACTGACCAATGGTGTAGGGACCAGGGGTTCAATCCCTCACAATGCCCAGTGAAAAAGGCTAACTGAGGCAGTATGTTTTATGTTGAGGAGTGCTGTAGAAGGCCTTTTAATTTTATTTTGTGACAACTACTAGCAAACGCACTCTCACAGCATGTTAACATAAGGCGGCCCATAAGGCACATGTTACAGTGCACCGTCCGCCAAGGCACCCTAGAATGTCCCCTATAGGGCAGCATGTATGTTGCGACACAGGATAATGTATAGTGCACCCTATATGGATGGCAACCATAAAGTGCCCTATAGGGCGCCCCATAAAGCACCCTCAGAGGCACCTTATGGGTACAGTACGCTGAGGGTGTTATTGCTGGCATCAACATATGTACAGTAAATTAAAAAATGCTATGGACACCCCTATCACAGAACCCCACTGTGGGTTTGAACCCATGACCTCTGGCTGTATAGGCAGTGACATAACCATTGGGCTACAGCTCTATAGCTGCAAGCAAGCCCCTGGCTGGCTGCAGATAGCCTGCACGTCACCTCACAGACAGTCTGCTGTTGTAAACAGGATAGGGTTAGGCCACCCGTACCCATGATGCACTGCACATGCAAATCAGCTGTCCACAGATGCACACAAGATGGGAAATGCACCCCTAAAGCTCCCCAGCCTGGTAGGGGGACGTGTCCGTGTGCACCCACACAGCACCTCGGCCTGGTAGGGTGTCCTGAGTGGGTGGACAAACGGCAAAGAGTAGCTAAACACCATCACATTGTGCGGTTACTGTGCTCACCCTGAGTGTGTGATATTGCGCCCAGGACCAGGACCAGGTCCACAACACCTGCCATAGCTGAATGTGGCCATGCCAGAGCTCCAAAGCAGCACTAACCTGTGAGATAGGTAGGTGCTGCATAAACATTTTGGAAAGCTTTGTCTGTCTCTATTAGACAACTTTTTGGTGGTGGTGAGAATCAAGGAGGAATGTGACACGTTCTATATACTCTTTCAATGTCTAGGACATCTGTACCTTGCCCACTCACAATCTTAAATGACAGAGGTGTAAGGCAGGGGTCTCCAAATCCAGCCCTGGAGGGCCACAAACCAGTCAGGTTGGCAGGATATCTCTAATGCATATATATCTCATGCATAGTCATTAGGGATATCCCAAAAACCTGACTGGCCGGTGGGCCCCATAGGACTGGGTTGGGGACCACTGCTGTAGAGTGTTTGTTCCCCAGCAGGACTGGGGTTGATGGTCCCCTCCACTGCCACCATTGCAGGGAGGTAGAATGTGGATCTGTTGGTGGGAGACCCTGTTTACCACCTTCAGCCATGGAGAAGAAAGAGGGTGGTGGTGCATAATCCTTCTAGGAGTCCATAGGGGCTACACCTGACAGAGACATACAGATATATCCAAGGTGTGTCTGCAGAAACTACCTATCTCACACATTAGCACTGCTGGGGACCTACAGCATGGCCTATCTCTGCTGTGGACCTGGTGCTGGGTGCCCCACCTCACCCTCAGGGTGAGTGCAGTACCTGCACAATGTGACGGTGTGTAGCTACTCTGTGCCAGTACCACACACGGTCAGTTCCCCCTACCAGGCCGAGGTGCTGTGGGGTGCATACCCCATCTTGTGATCATCTGTAGACTGCTGATTTGCATGTGCAGTGCATCATGAGTATGGGTGGGTTAACCCTATCCTGGTGCCTACAGCAGACTGTTTGTGTGGTGACTTGCAGTCCTTCTGCAGCCAGCCAGGGTTTTGCAAGCTGCTGTAGCCCACTGGTTACTTCACTACCAATGGAGCCAGAGGTCATGGGTTCAAACCCACAGTGGGGTTATTTGACAGGGCTGTCCAGAGCATTATCTATTTTTAAAGTACATTAGTGCTGCCAGCAATAACACCCTCAGCGTACTGTACCCATAAGGTGCCTCAGAGGGTGCTTTATAGGGCGCCCTATAGGGCACCTTATGGTTACCGTCCATATAAGGTGCACTATACAGTATGCTATGGAGCGACTGATAGGGTGCCAGTCCGTATAAGGTGCCTTATAATGTGTCCTATGGAGCGCCTTATAGGATGCCCTATAGGGGACATTATAGGGTGCCGTGGCGGACAGTGCACTTTATAATGTGCCCTATGGAGTGCCTTATAGGGTGCCTTATGCGGCACCTTAGGTTACGGCACGTGAGGGTGTATTTGCTAGCAGCAATAATTAAAATACAAATAAAACACCTCAGGAAACAATACTTACATGTCAAAGCTGATGCCTCAGCCAGCCTTACGTATTGGGCACACTGGGGATCTAACTCATGACCCTGTATCATCACTCAGTGCCTTAACCATTGTGCTACACTGCTGTTCCTCCTTGCATTTCAGCGCACCTACTTAAGATTTCCATGTGTTTAAATGCACAGTGCTGCCATCAAAAACAGTGCTATGACCTTGCTGTGCCTCATAGGGCACCCTATATGGCGCCCTATACGCCATCCTTTCAGCAACATTGTAGGGTGCCGTGGCAGACAGTGCACTTTAATATGTTCCCTCTGGGGTACCTTATGGGGTGCCTTATGCAGCACCTTATGTTACAGTGCTTTGAGAGTGCGTTTGCTAGCAGCAGTAATTAAAATAAAATTAAAAAGCCTCATAATGCAATATTACACATAAATGGTAGTGCCTCAGCCAGCCTTATTCATTGGGCACAGTGGGGGATTGAACCCATGACCCCTGCACCATCTGTCAGTGTCTTCACCATTGTACTGCAGCCCTGTTCCTTGGTATGCACATCAGCGCGCCTGCTTATGCTTCCCGCGCGCGTTACTCATGCGCTAATGTGCGCAGCGCACAAGAGCGCACACGCTAATCCCGTTTTGCTATTTTTGACCGGACCGCCCACTCCTTATATGGCATCCTGCAGACTACCGCGGCGCGCACGTTAAGAAACTTTAGTAAACATACCCCTAAGTAACTTACAGTTATCTAAACCTATTTTCTAAAGTCTGAAAATACTTTTATTTGCAAAATAGTAGCTATTACAGCATTTAAAGCTACTTACTATTTTTTATGATCTTTTTATATTGAGCCGCCAGTACCGTCAAAATCAGAAAACTTTGAATACCTATTAGACTAACTAGATCTCAGATAAAAAATCTGTATATAACGCTTTTTGACATAACAATAATAGCTAAACATAGTTCCATTGAATTTATAACCATTAATTAGTAAACAGTTGAGTAGTAAGTATGGAAACCTTATGTATGTAAAACATACGCTAGTCCAAAACGGGTTAATAGTGCTGACACTTTGAAAAAGTCAGATATAGGGGCATGTTTACTAAAAACCGCTAATTTGCGCGCCGCAAAATAGCGCACTAAAAGCGGTACTTAAGAGCGCTTAAACGTCCCGCAATCGTGCGTGTCACCCCCGCACAGGTGCGCGGCACAATAACGGGCCCCGCACAAGTACGGGCCCGCAAATGTCCGATAGAGGCGTGGAACGGCTAACGGAGGGCGGAGGAAGGTTCCTGAGGGGCGGAGAGACGGGTTTAATGGGCGGGGAAGGGGAGGGGAGAGGCTCCCCGCACATTATCGGGGCCGAATCCCAAAGCAAAACTACCGCGAGTGAAACACTCGCGGTAGAGGGCATTTAAAGGGAAGAGAAACCATTTCCGTCAGCAATGTACAGCAAAATTGGGGAAACCTGCAAAACGTGAGCAGTGTGATACATGTGCACAGCACAAAAGTGAAAATAAAGATAGAAAGTGACCACAACAAAAATATCACAAATAGTAATGCAGCTGGGGAACAGCTATAGTAATGGGCAAATATAGAAAACACACCCAGGAAAGCTCCAGAAAGAAGAAATGAATATTGGAAGGGTCTACGGAGCGGAGACTCATCCAAAACAAATGTCCTTTTTGGAGCTTTCCTGGGAGTGTTTGCTATGGTTGCCCATTAATATCACTTTTGCCCAGCGTGGTGATATATTGTCCCCCAGTGTCTGTGGTCATTTCCGGGGTTTATGTGCACGTTTGTCACCAGACAGAGTGCATGTGCCCACAGTAAAAATGCGTAGAGCAGGGTTTGTGACTCCATCCTGCCAGGTATACTACCTCCAGGGGCTGCATTGTCTCTGTGGCCATAGTGTGGTGCAGCGGACAGAGCCAGTACCTCTAGGACCCAAAGGTCAGAGGTTCAAATCCCAGCTGGGGCACATGCCAGCCCAGCCCCCATATTTTACCCACCACTAAACAAAGATAGCACAGACACCCCTGTATTGCAGGGAACATAAGCATGGGGAAAACACCCATATTTTACACAACACTGCAAAAACACAACAACAATGGGCATTACCTACAGCCAAATCCCCCAAATGCAGTCCCGTACTGCCACATTGCAATCTGGTCATCTGCTGTTTCTGAGAGAAGCTCATGCCAGCATGTTGGCGGACGAGTACATGTGGTGCAGGGGGCAGTGGCTGCTAGCCACAGAAGACAGAGGCCTAGCCATGTGCAGGCTGGCACAGTCCACTGCAACAGACAGGCCCTGCCGGATCCACAGTCATGGACGTTCCAGGGAAACCAGCCAATCTGTGGCTACATGGTGGTGCAGTGCACACAGACAGTGCATGCAAGAACAGAAGGTCACAGATTCAAAGCCCAGCTGGGGCTTCCACCAATCCTAGCCACATATTTTTCCCACACCTACACAGTGATAGTAAGGACACACCTTTCGTGTCGAGGACATATGCAATGGTAATACGTCTATCTTTTACCCCACTGAGCACAGACACCATGAACAGGGGCAGTACCTAGAGCAGACTCTCCCAAATGCATTCCTGGTGTGCCACACACCATTCAGGTTCCATGCTGCCACTCATACAAATGCCTGTGCTGTATATCTATGCACCACCCCCATGGCATGTAGATATAGCTTATGCATATTCATGAGGGACAGCAGGAAAACACGAACAGTGTGATGCAGACCTGGACTGGGGTTGGGAATCTCTGCCATAAAGCAGCAGCCAACAGGGGCAGACACACCCACACCCACACCCACAGGCCCCATTGGCCAATGTCTCCTGGAGAGGCAGAACAGTGGACCCTGCGTGCATCTCCCAATACTAGCACCTGCATACCTTAGCAATGTCACCCTACACCTGAGGTATACGGTACACAGCTCTGAGACGTTTGCTAGAAGTACTGGCAGATAGATATCCATACGTTACGCACATACTGCTAGTTGACCCCATCAGGACAATCTGTTAGGTGTTTGCGGGGCGTGCTCCAGGACTGGCCTCTGATGGTGTTTACCACCCTGGGGAGTGACCCCCAGCAGCACTGCGTACCATATCCATGCCTTGCCGTGCCTAGGACAGGTTTGGTGGCCAAGGCTAATTACCTCCTCAATAGTAGCACCATGCTGGCATAGGTGTGGAAGTGTGTGTCTGTCTATACAGTGGGTGCTGGCTGCAAGCCCCTTCCACAGCCCACACTGTCAGCACTGTTGCCAGTATTGGCCTGCTAATGTGCATAATGAGTAGCAAGGGACCATGGGTATATCTCAGACAGGGTGGGCTGACCAGGATGCAGCTGCACAGGGCATAGGGCACTGGCAGGGACATGGTAGTGCCTGGCCACCACCTATACAGACAGGGGGACCTCTGTATGTGCTGCTGGGGGATCACTCTCACCCTGAGTGTGCAGTGATGGCAGCATGGCTAGGCACACCCATAGTGCTGTATTGTGTTTCTCTCATGTGATATATATGGGTTTCCCTTTGGGGCCTTTTCACTGACTTATCTGCTTGTGTGTGCTGCCACCCCAGTTGTGGGTGCATGCATTTCCATCAGGACCAACCAGCAGACTGAGCACAGATGGTATGTGTCTTGATGGAGTGCCTTGCAGGGTGCAGTGGCTGATGGCTTGCTGCAGGAGAATATCAGATAGTGGTGGGGTGCATCTATGAATATCCAGGCCTAATGTCTGTCTGATATTGTGTTATGGAGGTGTGTGGAGATGCTTGGACTTCCGGGTTGGGGGGGGGGTCTACTTCCCCAGCAGGACTGGGGTTGATGGTTGACTCTACTGCCGGGGGGGGGGGGGGGGGTGTTCCACTAACTGTGGCAGACAGCGATCTCCAAGATGTTTATGCAGCACCTACCTATTTCACAGGTTATTGCTGCTTTGGAGCTCTGGCATGGCTGCATTCAGCCATGCAAGGTGTTGTGCACCTGGTCCTGGGCGCATCATCACACACTCAGGGTGGGCATAGTAACCTCACAATGTGATGGTGTTTAGCTACTCTTTGCCATTTGTCCACCCACTCAGGACACCCTACCAGGCCAAGGTGCTGTGTGGGTGCACAAGGACACCTCCCCCTACCAGGCCGGGTAGCTTTAGGGGTGCAGTTCCCATCTTGTGTGCATCTGTGGACAGCTGATTTGCATGTGCAGTGCATCATGGGTACGGGTGGCCTATCCCTATCCTGTTTACACAAGCAGACTGTCTGTGATGTGACGTGCAGGCTATCTGCAGCCAGGCAGGAGCTTGCTTACAGCTATAGAGGTGTAGCCCAATGGTTACGCCACTACCTGTGCAGCCAGAGGTCATGGGTTCATACCCACAGTGGGGTTCTGTGATAGGATTTTCCAAAGCATTTTTTACATTTACTGTACATATGTTGATGCCTGCAATAACACCCTCAGCGTACTGTACCCATAAGGTGCCTCTGAGGGTGCTTTATTGGGCGCCCTATAGGGCACTTTATGGTTGGCATCCATATAGGGTGCACTATACATTATCCTGTGTCGCAACATACATGCTGCCCTATAGGGGACATTCTAGGGTGCCTTGGCGGACGGTGCACTGTAACATGTGCCTTATGGGCCGCCTTATGTTAACATGCTGTGAGAGTGCATTTGCTAGTAGTTATCACAAAATAGAATTAATAAGCCTCCTAAAGCACTCCACAACATATAACATACTGCCTCAGCTAGCCTTTTTCACTGGCCATTGTGAGGGATTGAACCCCTGGTCCCTGCACCATTGCTCAGTGTCTTCACCATTGTGCTGTGGCTCTGGTCCTGTGTTTGTGCAGCAACGCGCAGCCTTGTAGCCATCGACGCGCCGTCTTGTGGCACACAAAATTAACAGCGCGCCGCCATCTGCCGCCCACAATGAACAGTGCGCCGCCTCATGCCGTATAAAAAAAGAGTGCGCCACCTTCTGCCGCCCATAATCAATATGCTTCCTGCACCACTTTTGCCCATAAAAGTTGATGCCTCAGCTGGTCTTTTTTGTTGAGCACAATGGGGGTTTGAACTCATGGCCCCTGCACCGTAGGTCAGTGTCTTCACCGTTGTACTATGGCTCTGTTGTTTGGTTATGCAGCATCGCCCCACTTAGCCTTCCCACGCGCTAATGTGGGCCCCGCACATTAGCGCGACGCACACACGTACGGTCGGGTTTTTTTCTTTTTTCTGCCTGAACCGCCCACTCCTTATATGGCACTCGCACACTAACGGGGACCCGCACAGCAACGGAGTTTAGTAAACATACCCCATAGACTTGATTTGGGAGTTGTAACTAACCAACTTAAGTAGAGAGTTTTAGATGAAGGAAGACAACATGGGGATAATTTTATAACAAGGCACCTATGCTGAAAGCCCAAAAAGGCATCTATTTTATAAAGGCAACATAGGTGCCTAAGGGGATTATTTTAAAAGCATCTGCACATGTAAATAGTGTTTTTTTAAATGTGTAGATTGCCTACATATTTCAATAACTGTTTTAGAAGGCGTGGTGATGAATACCATGCAGAGATTACAAAGAGACATGAATAAGGCATGAAGAGGGGGTGGTCTGGATGGGCCTAAAATATCGGCATGTAGTCCCAGTTTTAAAAGAGAAATATATATGGATATCAAAAATTCTATACCTCAGCATTCACAATTGCCCTAAGGCACATATACATTTCTACTTGAATGACCAGGTGCAAAGGCTGAGGCCAGCCCTCCCCTCCACAAATCCCCTTTCTGACATCAGCACCCTCCGATCCACCTGACATCAGAATCCCTTCCAACACTCCCTCCTTGACATCAGTACCCCATCCCCCCAACATCAAAGAATCCCTGACACTCCCCCACAGCAAACACCCCTCTGCTGTATTACACTAAGCAGCATTGTCTGTTTGCCAAATGTCCAATAACACATCACAGATATCAATTAGGCTAGAAGCCATTGTCCATATTGGTTCAGTACTTCTCAATCTTTTTAATTTTGTGGTATATTTTTGAGTTTGTTCAGTCTTCATGGAACACCAAACCAAATTATTCATGATCCTCAACCCCTATTCCCTCCATCTCACCAGAAGGACAGAAGCATTTTTTTTATCTGCATACCTCATTCTGCTGGCTTCATTCTGATGCCTGGACATATGAGGACAGGCCAATAGGTCCTGCAAGATTATAGGACCCCCCTGCTTTGATGTTAGATTGAAGCCAGGAGAGGAGGCACACACGTAGCGAGTGTTGGTCTCCTGCAGCCACTGGGAAGGAAGGAGAGCGGGGAAGATTACCAGTTTTCTGGTGGGTGAATCTGAGACTTGTTGCTTGTACAGCTAGGGAGAGGCAGTCCAGTGGACTAACTCCATCGAAAATTGTAGAATATACTCTCAAACTATATTTAAAGCTACATTCTTTAAGTTTTGTTGGTTACCACCAAAATACTTTTGAGTCCATACAAAAGACCCAGGGCTGGTGAGTATGTCCAGCCTAAAAAATAAATAAATATGCACCAGAAAAATAATCAAATTGCCATCACAATTCAATTATTTCAAACATGTCGATGTTGTGTGAGAGTTATATCCAGCTTAGAGATTTTCATCTGGATTCTTGTATATCCAGTTTACTCCAGGAGCCATAGAGCTACTAGATCACTGTGTTACATATTCTGATCACTATACTGAAAATGAAATGCTTTTTTCATCCTTTATTGTCTGGGTATTTTCATCCTAATCATGTTGGTTCTAGTCTTTTCTTGTTTTCCTTCTTGTCTTTTTTCTTTTAATTCCTTTCCCAGTCTCTCCTTTCCATTTTACCTTTTTTCTCTTGGCTGTCTTTTTCGCCTCCCATATCTCTCTGACAAATGCTTTCCTCTTTTCACATTTTCCTCCTCTTTCCCCTCTGCCTCTGAATCGCTCCCTTAAAGCATCATCACTTTGGACTCTTTGCAATCACAACTGGATCTCACCCCTCTTTTCCTTTGCTTCTTTTCTTTACAGTTTTTTTCACCCTCCAGTTCTCCTTGTTGCAGCTCTTGATCCTCTCAGCTCTCCTTCTTCCCTTAAGTAGATTACTTCTCCATCGATTTCTTATTTTCTGGCTCACTAACTGTTGCATTTTGTCTCTAGAATAGAAGAGAAAGTGGCTGGAGAAGCTAGAGTAGGTGCCCTTCTTTGTCCTGCAGCGTCGGCTCCAGTTACACCCATCCCCTCCTATCCTTGAAAGACAGGAAGCGGGAGGTAGTTTAAGGAGCTCTTCTTTGCTCTATTGCTTCAAGCTCACCCCTCCCCTCTGGTTCCTATATGTTGCCTAGGGGGGAAGGGCTGCAGTGGCAAACAGAGAGCTGCTCTCTGGAGCACGTGCAATAGAAATGTGGAAGAACCTCATAAGACCATACAAAGCCAACTTCCTGGTTGTCACCACCAAGGCACACCAAAGACTTTCCCAAGGCTCACTGTGGCAGCTGAAGAGGAAAACTGATGTAGGGTGGCAGCAGCGACAGGAGGATGGGAAGGAAGGGGTGATCCTGGACATGACGAGGGAGAGGGGATAGGGAAGGAGAAATGCTAGACTACTGGAGGAGGTCAGAGAAAGAAAGGGGAGCTGCTGGATACCTAGGGCAGCGAAAGGTGGTAAGGGAAGAGAGATGCTGAATCCCTGAGGAGGGAAGATGCTGGAGAGGAAATTAGTTAAGGCAGATAAGGAGAGAAGCTGCACCAAGCAGATGGATAGGGAAGGGGGGATGCTGGACCATGGGGTGGGAAGCACATGACTGAAAGTTGGCATACGTCGCCATATACCTTGAACCAACTCTGCCTCTAGGACGACCCTAGACTCACTAGACTTCTGTTAGATCTTAAAAGTTAATATGATACAAGAAACAATAGTATTGGGAAGGCTTTAGGTTTATTGTAATTGCTTCAGTTTCCTCATGAGGAATGGATTTGAAGGCAACAGTATACTGAAAAAGATTGTGGGGATGGTGCCGTTTTGCAATTTAATTAGGAGAAATCTTCCTAATGTGCATCCTGACATATTACGACTGTACACAAATTGCAGTTCAAATACTGCAACAGTAGCAGGCATGATGGCTAAAATATTATATCACCTTAATTTTGCTGACAACATCACTAGCAAACAAAACAGGATTGTAAAGTGGTACATAAGACTTTAAACACTGAAAATATTTTTTAGTAAAAGTTATGTCACTACTGCCATAACTAGCATGGTTTTATTGCCTGAATAAAATAAAAAAAAAATAAAACCCTTTTTTATTTACAAAGATAGAAAATGGCCAGCAATATCTTATTAAAGGCTTGGTTTACTCTCCTGTTTTCCCCATGGATGCAGAATGGGAGACAGATCTTTGTAAACTGGGCTCTATGGAGGTAATTTTTAAAGGGATTTTTGTGCTTATGCCCTTTTTTATGTGCGTAAAGGACCTCTTATAAAATTCCCCATCAAAGTGCATGGGGTGACAAAAAGGCACATGATTTTATGTGACACATGCATAGGTGCGTTCAGGGGAGTAAGTTAGCTGGAGAATCGGCAGAATCACAAAGTACACATATAGATTATAAAATACATACTAACGTGTTTATTTCAGCTGTGCGCATTCACATCATCTCTTCTGTGGGTATAAATGTACATGACTGCATTTTAACCTCGATTTTGGCAGCTGTTGTGAGGTTATTTTATGAAGACACATAAGTGCTTATGTGTCTATAAAATAGCCTCAAAATAGGTACCTACTTAGCCTCCTCCTAACCTAGGCGACCTATTGTAAAATTACCCTCTATATAAGTTGATTAAATTATAGGCTATTGAAGGACTTAGTACTGTAACCATGGTCTAACCATAATAGTACAGACAGAGTTGAACCCCCTGGGGCAAAATGGCTCTTATGAGCCTCAAAATTAGATTTCTAGAGAAATCTGATCCTCGAAGAAAGAGGACAGATCTATTGTATACAAAGAAATACATTATGCTGGGGTCTGAAGTTGTCTGTCTTCGCTATGCCTTTTAAAATTGCACAACCGAAGTCAACGATTTCTAGACTGTCAGAAATGGAAGAGGGAGCCATTCCAAAATCATTTTTGCTAGCTTTTAACAAAGAGCTTAATTATATCAGTAAATTTAACTGTGCTGGGTTGGTGTGGCAGTTGGCCTGGTGTGAAACAAATGTGCCGGAGGAACAAGCAGAATTGCTAGATTCAGAGCAGTTATTTGCAAATGTCTTTCCCCTCACAGGATTGGCAAAAGAACAAATATAAATTCATTTTCACAGCAGTTGGAACTCAAAATATAAGAGCAGAAAGCAAAGCAGACGACAGGTTTCCTCCCTGTCCTCAGGACATCCAAACTCTGCGATTCTTGCATGGGTTTAAGCTTCACTTTCCGCTGTAGGGTTGAAAATAAAACTCCCTGCATTAGAAAACTGGTGTGCGTTGAGCACATCCATAATCAGGTTGACACAGCTAATCGTCTCTCCAGGATCACCCAGTCTACTCCATAAAACGATTTAAAATGAACATGGTCTATTCTGAAAGAAAGCATATTTTTTAACAGGTGGTAGCATAAGGCTTGTATTGCCCCTAAGCCACAAGAGACATCATTCAGTTGCAGAGAGAACTTTCTTCTTTAGAAGCCGTTCCGTATTTTTGGTATAGGATAGTTTTCTTGGTCTATTTCTCTTGGTAACAATATCGGGGCCCATACTAAAAAGCAGGTAAATGGTCCTCATTGGGTACCGGTCCCATAAGTACTTTTGTTTGAAAGTCAGCCAGCAAATGGATATATTTTGGCTGTAAAGGCGATATGCAGTCAAAATTTATCCATATAACAAAGAGGGGATCGGGATATTCTAGAGCAGAGGGCCAAAGGTTATGCAGATAGCAGTGTTATTCGGCTTCTGCATAACTTATCTGCATATGACTGAACATAGAAATAGCAGGCCTAACTTTAAACAAATAACTTCTCTGTATAAAGTTTTCTAGATCAAGATATACCGATAGCTTCTCTGTGCTAAGCTATGACCCTTATTCAGTGGTCTGACATATATGGATAGACTGATTGCATAAAGATATCTGAATAACTTATCTGTATATATATTTAAGTGGCGACTGTCTTGCTAAATATTGACCTCACTGCTTTTGGATCAACTTCAGCAGTTCCTGTTTGCTTTGTAAGCGTCTGGATTACACAGGACAGACTGTATGAAAGGGCATTTTCTCTCATTGAAATGCTTTTTCACTTTCTAAATATAACCTCTCTCTCTCCTTGGGTTATCTCATAGGGTGCGGCACTTACCCCAAGGAACTTGCAGAAATAATTGTTTTCCCGAGTCCTTTCCCCTCTTTCTCTCAGCACATGCAGCCCCCCAGGTAATAGGTTTCTGGCAGGGGAAAGTGATTTCTCTGCACGGCCCAGGCGTAACACTCCATCAAAAAAAAAAAAAAAAAATAGAGAAACTCAAATTATTTTAGGGTGCTCCATCTATACTTTACTAAAGACTTGTATAAAACATAATTTGCATTGAAATATTCTTTCTTTCCAACTATGGTGCAGCATCAGTTAAAAACTGTTCCATTACAGTAATGCACCATATAGCAACTCCTTCATCGCTGTCTGTGATCCCTTTACATGAGGGGTGTCAAACTCCAGTCCTGGAGGGCCACAGACCAGCCTGGTTTCCAAAACTAGGTCCTAGAAGACTGGACAAAAAGTATAAAGCAGAGGTGTCAAACTCCAGTCCTTCAGGGCCATAAACTAGTTAGATTATTAGGATATCCCTAATAATAAACAGGTCAGTGGTTTCCCGAGTTTTGAGTAAACCTATCCTTTTCAACTGAGCTTTACTAGGGCTTCTTCCTTCCACTATGGGATCTTTTTCCAGAGACATATAGGAGGTTATTTAAAACCACTGTTTGTGCTTTGGCCATCTGCAAACAGACACTGACGTCCAAATCACAGAGACATCTCTAGAGGCATTTTAGAAGCTGGCTGTAGAAATGTCCCTGGCACCAGGACGTCCAAGCTGTGAAGAAGGCATGGTGGAGGCGTGTCAGGTTTCGGGAGGATGATACACAGTCAATTTTAGAAATGGCGGTCACGTCAGCACCCACCAGTGGGAGTGTTCATATTTATTTGTGCTCTAAGGCACGAATAGGCACAAGAAAAGTTCTTGTTCCGCTATCATGACACATGGAGGGCATAGAGAAGGAGGTAAACTGATATCCTCTACACTGTTTTTTTCAGTTAGAGAAAACTGATGGGGAACAAGGAAAACTGATGGGGAACAAGGACACATGTTTTTATGTCAGCACACCGATGCACGTCCCTGCATGCAAAATAGCAGATGTGAACATGCATTCCATATTGGAAGGATGTCCCCATCCCAAGTTTTTGTAGCGGAGAAGTCTACGTGGCTGCTGCCGTGACTGTCCATGTCGGAGATATCCAAGTTTCTAGCATCAGGCTGAAACTTGAACATCCCTGGCATTTTCCCAGACATTTTGCCCTGGATGCCACAGATTGCACCTGGACATCCTTTATAATATGTTTTATGTTTTATGTTTATGTTTTATTAAAATTTGATATACCACCCACACCAGAAGGTATCTGGGCGGTTTACAATCATAAAAATGATATAGCTGCGAAAATGGAAAAGAACGCCATCATTTAAAAAACAGGAAAGAGGAGAAAAAAGGACAGAAAACAGGCAAATAAATAATCACATCAAGACACAATAATGGGGAAGCGGGGGAAGGGAGCAAGCGTTATGGGGGGAGGTTAAATGCCAAGCTGAACAGATAAGTTTTGAGTTTTGTTTTGAACAGCCGGAAACATGTTTCAGACCGGAGGGAGGAAGGGAGCGAGCTCCACAGCCTTGGGCCCAAAAAGTAAAAGGCGGAAGAGCGGGTGGATTCCAGATGTGCATGTGAGGGAGGAGGAAGGAACACGCGATCAAGGTGAAAAGAGCGAAGAGAGCGGTGAGAAGAATGGAAGTGAACTTGATCCGCAAGATAGAGGGGGACACCTGTATGGAGAGCCCTATGAACAAATGTAAGAATCTTATATTGGATACGAAATGGTACTGGTAACCAGTGTTGCTGCATAAGGAGAGGGGTGACGTGATCATACCGAGAAGCATGGGTTAAGAGACGGACTGCGGTGTTCTGGATGCGCTGAATCCGGGTGAGTTGAGACTGAGGCAGACCTGCTAAGACAATGTTACAGTAGTCGAGCCGGGATATCACCATATGCCATTTCAACTCTCTCTACACACAATTTTCCCCAGTCTGTACCCCATTCCTTTTTGTCAAGCTTTGAGTCGATGCTTTCTCTCTCCATCACTCCTCTTTTGCTTATGGTCTCAAACTTTTGAGTTTTACTCTGGGTTTTGTGCAATCAGGCAAAGAGGTGGGTAAAACATCTAATTTCTTGCATGCGCTTCAAAAAGGATGTAAACTTAAAACTCAACAGAGGCTTTTCACAAGACATAAATGAACTAGGCCCGAACTACAGACATGCAGAATTGCTTTGCTTCCTCCACAGTAAGTAAAAGAAAATTCACCACACAACCTTCAAAATACTCTGGCTTAGGAATGAGGTGCGTTACTGTCATCATGGTATATGCAAAATTTAACCCTTTGGAGAAACTGCCCCCCAAATGTCCATGCCATGCCATGGGGGTTTCTGTTTTACATAAGGTTAGGCAGAACCATTGCAGACATCCCAGCAGGGCATGCTGTAGCAAGCGGTTTACACCTCTTTACTACACTAAGATGGTATGATCCTGTTGCCAGGAGCACACTGAGCTAGTGTGGATCCCAAATAGATCTTTACACAAAGATTACCCTTAATTATTTGAGGCAATCTTTCTGCCACAGTATATAATGTTACCAGATTGTTTGCAGGCAAATCTGGGAAGGGTGTGTAAGGTGGGGGGTAGGGTGTGAAGGGACACCAAAGTTACAGGCTTGAGCAACAAGACATGGAGGAGGAAAGAGAAGTCATTACCTACCCCCCCCCCCCCAATTCCACATCCAGGCCCCCCCCCCCCCCCATTTCACATCCAGGCAAGTAAACAGCCAAATCAATAGAGAAATAGAAACAGTGATGCATTTCTCCCAAACCGTGCAAAAATACAAAGATCATGGATGCAAATTCTAAAACCTGACATATTCAGATCATTAAATTGAAATCGTGGACAAGAAGCTGCCAAACAGGTGGGAGTCGGGGACACAGCTTTAAAATCAGGGACACTTCCCAAAAACCTGGTAACCTTAACAGTATAACAAAGGTAAAAAGACTACAAATTTCCCTTAAAACTGTTGAAGCGGAAATTTCAGCTGGTTCTCCCTTAAGGCTGATCACAGAGTTTAAACATGAAAGGATCATTTACTAACACAGTAATGCTCTTTCCAGATGTTATCTGCTTCAGGACTCATTTTATGCCATGGACCCCATGGCCGACAATGCATGATAACGCAGTTATTGCACAATAACCATTAATAAATGCTCCCCGAAATGTTCAGGGACATTATTTATGCAATCGGATTTGCTTTTCTTTATGCTATATGACTGCTTACTACGAAATCATGTTGACAGTCTGAGACTCCTTAATCATTAGAGCCTCATCTACAGATAAGTAGGTTGGATCACTTTCTGCAAGTTTTTAAAAAAAAATTTCTATCTGGGAACAACCCTAAGGTCGAGTTATATCCAAACCAAACGGACAACATTTTCTGAGGTGGGCATGTGACTTATTCCAGCATTCAGGAAAAGCGCAGAATAGGAAGCCGCAGAGCTTTGGCAATCCGACAAGTTTAAAAATACTTAATTCTGAAATCACTTGTTACTCCAGTAGTGAACTAGTTTTTGCAACATGTTATAAGTTAGGTCCTATATAAGGCCATTCTAAAAGGGCGCGTTTAAAAATGGAGGCTTTATCTTCTCAATGGGGAACTCAAGGGGGCCTGGAAGAATATGCTGTTCAATATTCATAGAATTACACAGTGGTAGAATGCATCTGGCATGACAAGATGATCAAAACTCTACTACCTTGCAATCACCAGAGAGAGAGAATTAAAAGGGCCTTTTACGGAGGGCGGAGCTTGATGCCGAGCAGGATAGCCGCTTAGTATGGAGGCTCCCGGGAGACCCGCCAAGAATCCTGCAAAATACTGTCTAATTTGGTGATATTGACCTGATTGCTGCCGCAGCAACCAGATCCATGATGGCGGGATCGAAGCCGACCCGGCTCGAATTCGCAGGAGCGCTGAATAGCAATGCGAAACACACCAAGACGGAGCCCATCTCCCCACAAAATATGGCGTCGGCACGAGAAGGGCCTGATGTTCAGCAGGAACTCCTTGCTGAAATCAGGGGGGTGAAAGAGCTGGTTAAGGCAAACGGAGCCTCTCTGAATTCGGTGCAGGAGGAAATAAGTGCACTGCACTGCAAAATGGAAGGTATGTCATTTCGGCAAGAGAAATTGGAAGGGGTCGTCGCGGCTCATGAGGCCCGCCTGGGTAAAGTTGAAAAACTTGAGAGACAACTACGAGCGTTGCAAAAAGACGTAGAGGATGGCAACAACCGAGCGCGACGAAATAATATCCGGATAGTGGGCCTTGCTGAAGGGGCTGAAGGCTCCGATATAAGAGCCTTCATAACAAAGCTACTTCCCAACATTCTCAACATCGCCTTTGAGAAGGAGTTAGAAATTGCCCGATTTCATCGCATTCCTACACATGTCTCACAACATAGCACGCAGCCCCAACCAGTTATCTTGCGAGTATTACGCTTTCAACAAGTAGCGCAGATCATGGCAGCAGCGCGAACGCGTGCACCTTTGGAATATGAAGGTCGAAAGCTCTTCATCTACCCTGACCTGGCTAAGTCTACCGTTGATCGGCGGAAGAGATTCTTGTCACTAAGGCCGCGCCTGCAGCAGTTGCAAGCGCGGTTCGGGCTGATGTACCCGGCGAAAATGCGGGTCACCCTTCACAATCAGACCCGGACATTTGACGAACCAGATGCTCTGTTGACATTTCTGGAGGAAAAAGAAGCGGCGCAAATGCGGTGAGGAAAGCGGCAGATGCTTTTGGATTTCTTTCAGCGGCTGCATAATCAGGACAGAAGGCTTCAATACCAATTCAGCTGACCAGCAGAGGATATACTGATGAGGCCTGCATTATGGATGCGGCGGACGATGAATCCTCACTGGTGTATGACTGTGATGTAACTGAGGGGTTTGATTAGTTCTTGATATCAATAGGGGGTGGGTCGATGGCGACAGCTGTATATGGTGCTGCTGCTAGTTATGTATTTTCATATTTCAGCTGAGATATGGTCTGAGTTAATTTGAAGCTTTTCAAAGGGCGGGTTCCCCGTGCCAGTCCTGCTGACTTAAGCTCACCTATAGTTTTTTTTTTGGGAAGGTCTTCTCCTCTAGAGCACATATATGTATATAGTTGCTATAACAGTAGGTATCATGGCAAAAGTTGGGGTAACCGGAAGGAGCTAGCTTATACTTGCCTCTCGGGCTCTGAGCTGAATAAACGGGTATGCTGTACTGGGCTGTTGGGGCTATATCTAAATAACCACTGTGATGGCCCTCTGTAATATTGTGTTGTTAAATCTTAAAGGGATTAACAACCCAGTCAAAAGGAAAAAGATCATCGATTATGCACGACACAAGAAAGCAGATATACTGCTATTGCAGGAAACGCATTTAAATAATAGTGAGTCACTTAAGCTGAATATAAAACCTTTTACAGTTGTGGCGTACTCGGCGGCTTTCAGGAAAAAAAATGGCGTCGCCATTTTGGTAAGGAAATCCCTCAATGCCACGCTGCTGCACTGCCAATCTGATACAGAAGGAAGGTGGGCCAAGGCCCTGATGAAAGTGGGGAGTTTGGAGGTTATTATTATGTGTCTCTATGCCCCCAATACTGACCATTCGGACTTTTTTGCAGCTATAGCACGTGAAATACACTTGGAGGCGGCTAAGCCTTTAATTGTAGGGGGGGATTTTAATCAGACCATTGATCCCTTAGTAGACAGGCAGTCGCCTCGTACCCTTATACCTCCCAAAGGACAGTTAATGCTTGCCTCCTTAATTAAGGACATGGCGCTGGTGGATATATGGAGGGTTTTTCATCCCACGGATTCAGAGTTTACCTATTTCTCTGCCCCACATTTATCGCAGTCCAGAATTGACTTTTTTTTAGTGTCTAAAACATTAGTGCCCAACATCGTAGATGCGAGTATTCACCCCATCCATGTTTCCGACCATGTGGCCATATCCTTGGTACTTCAAGATAGCGTATTGAGAACGGATACAGCTGAATGGGGCTTTGATAGAGCCCTTCTCAATAACCCAGAATTCTGTTTAGAAGTGAAAGGGGCCATCGCAGAATACTTTCACTTTAATCCCTCTCAGGCCACTGCGGGATGGGCCTGGTGGGAGGGCTTTAAAGCAGCAATACGAGCTGTCATAACCAGCTATACTATTAGGCAGGCAAAGTTGCAGAAACAGCAATTGGTAGTGCTTGAACAGCATATCAAAATTGGGGAGCAGGTATTGAGCCGGTGCTCCGACGCCTGTGTCTTGCTCAGACTCCAGCGGCTAAGATTCCAATACAATGAGATACTTACCGCTGCAGCTGCGCAAAGCATCAAAGCACAACAAGGGAACTACTATCGGGAAGGGAATAGAGCGGGCCGAATGTTGGCAAATGCGCTTAAAGGTAAACGGGAGGCCAAAAGAGTCGCAGCTTTACAGAATCCGGAGGGGCATGGGTTGTCGGTTAAAGATTCGGAGATTGCGGAAATTTTTAGAGAGTTTTATACACGCCTTTATGACTCTGAATGCGACTTTTCGCAAGCAGGTTTTGACCAATTAGTTGCCGGGGTTCAACGGCCAGTATTGTGCGATCAAGCTAGAGAGGCGCTCGATAGACCCTTTGCTGATGAGGAAATCCGCTGTGCGATAGCTTCTATAGCCTCGGGCAAGGCAGCGGGACCTGATGGCTTGCCGGCAGAATTCTTTAAAACCTTTGCGACAGAACTGATTCCCCCGCTCGCTCATTATTATACTATATTGGCGGAAAAGGAGCAACAAACAGGTGCTTTCGCTATGGCCAATCTGGTAGTATTTGAAAAACCGGGTAGAGACCCGCTATCGGCAGCTAATTACCGACCTATCTCGCTGTTAAATGCGGATTACAAAATCTATGCGTCGGTTCTGGCAGCTCGGCTTGCTGGACAGTTGTCTGTATTAGTTCATCCCGATCAATGTGGTTTTACGAAAGGAAGGTCGACAGCTGATAATGCCAGAGTACTCTGTCATGTATTGGCGGGAGCCGAAAAGATACCAACGCCTTTAATGGGGCTATCTCTAGATGCCGAAAAGGCTTTTGATCGGCTAGAGTGGCCTTTCCTGTTTGCAGTTCTACGTTGGTTTGGATTTGGGAATGGATTCATATGAGCTTAAGAAGTTTTGTATACTCATCCGGAGGCACGGATTAGTGTTAACGGGACCAAGTCCCGGCCATTTGAATTAAAGCGGGGTACTAGACAAGGTTGCCCTCTATCTCCCATGCTGTTCAACTTGGCACTTGAACTTTTAGCTTTGCTTATTCGGCAATGTGCCGAGATTCGTGGGGTAGAAATTGCGGGACTTGAAATTAAGCTTTCTGCATATGCGGACGATCTTCTTTTGTTTACCTCGCCTGAGTCTGTTCCTGAGATCTTAAAACAAATTAAGAGATACTCTGTATTCTCGGGGTATAAAATTAATTGGTCCAAGTCGGTAGTATTTCCCTTAAATAATCTAGCACATAAAGCAGAAGTAAGTGATTATCCTTTTGTGTGGGAACCCGGCATGGTAAAGTACCCTTTGGAGGAAATGATCCGCTGGAATGCGGATGGGGTGGTCAAACTGGTCCGGGAATTACTGCTGAAGTGGTCCCCCCTAGTCCTTTCCTGGTGGGGACGCTTGGAGACAATTAAGATGATGATAACTCCTAAGGTTAATTACGTATTAGAAATGATTCCTTGTTTGTTTCCGGTAACTATCTATCAGCGGATAGAGAGACTATTGAATCAGTTTTTGTGGAATAACAAAACCCCGCGAATAGCGAGACAGAAACTAAAGCTTGATCGGGAGCACGGGGGTGTAAATTTCCCTGATTTTCACTCCTATCATGAGGCTTTTCTCCTTAAGCAGGGATCCCGATGGCTACAGGATTACATAAATAACCGACCCGTCTGGGTTGATGTAGAGGAGCGGATCATCGCACCGCTGCCATTAGCGCATGTTTTAGGGATGCAGTTGGAGCACGGGATAAGGTATCCCTATATGATAGCTGATACTTTGCAGGCTGTTAGGACTCTTATTAAGGTTATTGGACGAGATCAATGCTCTTTGGCTAAGCTGCCCATTTGGCATAATCCTCTTTTTAAAATCCAAAAGCAACCTATAGCCTGGCGGCAATGGTATATTAAAGGAATTTGGACAGTCTCTCAATTAATGGTACGTAATAAGTGGAAGGATTTCAGTGAATTGCGGCTCGAGTTTGGCCTCCCTTCCCATTGCTATTTCCAGTGGCTGCAGCTTCGACATTGTTTGGAGTCTGCGAAAATCGACCCTAAAAAGGGGATAGGACCTGCGGGAATAGTTGATATAGTACAAGCCGTTGTGCAAGATGTGGGAATAGTATCAAGCTTTTACAAGAAGTTAACTTTCGTCCCAGGCACACAGATACAAAAAGTTCAACATAGATGGGAGCGGGATACAGCAATGATCCTCACTGTGCAGGAGTGGGGGAAATTCTGGCGCAAACAAGTGCGAGTCTCGAGATCGGCCTCAATAACCCAGACTCTTTTCTTCTTTGCGCACAGATGCTTTTACACTCCTGTCAGAGTGGCGAAGTGGGATAGGAACTGCAGTCCTCTCTGCTGGACCTGTGGCGGGGAGGTTGGTACATTGATACATGTCATATATAAATGCCCAGGGGTGCAAGCTTTTTGGAAATGGGTGTGGAAACGAATACAGCTTATTCTTAATTTTAAAGAGGCCTTGTCCTGGCGGCTTATAAGCTTGCGATCGGCGGCAAAGCTGTCTTCGTTGCCCACAGAGGGCACCTTTCTGTTTGACTTCATGATGGGGGTAGCAATATATTTAATTGTAAGCAATTGGAAATGTACCACTAAACTATGTGCACAGGATTGGTGGAATCGAGTCTGTCTATATAGCCAATATGAGCAAAATTTTCAACAGAAATGCCCACAGCCTAGTACACTGCTTAAGTGGCAACTGTTAAATAACTTTGTGAAGGCAGCCAAGGTAGGCTAGGAGGCAGAATGGTTTGCTTTATTGACATTTTATCTCAATGCTCAATGTCTTAACATCAGTGCTACTTGAGGGATACAGTTTGGTATGTTTATGGTTGCTCACTGAGGACAAGGTGTAGTGCTTGTCTTGTTTGACGAGAGTGCTCTAGAGGAGGGGGAAGGTGGGGATGGGGTGGGTGGGTTTCAGTGGTGTTGGGATGTGTTGGAGTTATTGTTTGTTTGTGTTAATTATATACTATGTTTTTTGAAAATTGAAAATAAAGAATTTAAAAAAAAAAAAAAAAAGGGCCTTTTACTAAAGCGCGGTAAGGTTTTGCACATACTGCGCGTTAGGAGTTAAAACCAATCCGCAGGAAGTGCAGTAACCATCAGGGGTGTGGTCAGTATATTCCCTACAGTGACCACACTGAAAAGTCCCTTACTGCCTGTTAGGTTCATTCATTGCATGCACTAATTCCCACATGTTAAATGCAGTGTGCAGCCCATAACATGCCCATCCCCGTCCCAACATGCCGCGAACGGTTAACACAGGAGTTAGCATGTGCACGGAAACAGATACCGAGGTCCTGCATGTTAGCTGCTTACTGCACTTTAGTAACAGCGCCCCAAAAGTGTTTTTATGACATAAAAATAGAGTTTGCTTTTCTAAATCGCATTAGTATTCGCCCTACTATTAGACTATCAGGTGAACTAAAGCAAATCACGGTTTTCACAGGAGGGTACATCCTTTACTTCTTTGTTCATAATCCTGCTTCCCTTACTTTTGTCTTGCTATCCCCATGAAAATGTGGTTCACATTCATACATCCGAATGAGCATGTCTCTTTCTCAGGCAAAACCAAAGGGGTCAGAGAGGTCATTGTGCTTTTACATGGTGGAACAAAGATGGTTTTGTGTTATTATTGCTCTACCATTTATCATCCATGACATACCCGATATTCAGGATAATCATTTTATACAGAAAAAGTTCCACGTGTATCATGATGAACAAAGCCATCATTATTTTGCAGTTAATAATGTTGCTGGAAAACTTTACATTTAAGACTTGCAAATATTTTCAGTAATAAACATATTCTGGTTGTCCTTTAGTGCTGACTGTGAAACCACTTACCCCTACAGGATACATTTGAATATAACAATTCCTGCATTAAGCATGCAAATAATATACAAAGTTTATTCTCTGAGGTAAACACTGTATTTTGGTTATTCTAGTACCATTACATTTAGAAGATCGGAATAGATGTAATCACTGTTTTTCATAAAACCTTATGTGCTTTCTGCTATATCACTAACACATATAGCTCGTCATAATATTTTTCATATCATAGTAACATAGTAAATGACAGCAGATAAAGACCAGTATGGTCCATCTAGTCTGCCCAGTGCGATGTCAAGAGTAGGTGCACCTTCCGCTCCACGCAGGCCACCCCTCCCCATGTCTTTGTTTAGGGGTGAACCCACCACTCCATGTAGGACACCCCTATTTGTTGAGGAATTAGATGGTTCCGTTAATTTTGATATTTTCTTGTTGCTGTAAAGGGATCCACTGTGTCTATCCCATGCCCTTTTGAATTCTGTCACTGTATTTGCCCCCACCACTTCCATCGGGAGGGCATTCCACCACCCTTTCAGTGAAAAAGTATTTCAATTTATACCATTCATTAGACCAGTAATTTATTTAATATTTTCAGTAGGTGTAAATGTTAATGGAGAAATTTTCCAATGAATACATGTACCATAGTTATGTAACATGGAATATACTGTATGAGCCCGATTCTGTCACCACATAGATCCCCTCTGTGCGTCCGGTCTGAACCGGACACTCAGAGGGGATCACGATTCTGATCCAGCGAGGCACATCTAGCCCTGTGGGATCAGAATCGTGAACCGTCCTGCACGTGCAGGCTGGGACTGCGATTCAGTCTGGCCTGCACATGCAGGACTGCCCCCGGCTAATTCAGTCAAGGCTCCTCAATGGAACCGCGGCGCCATGGCATCATGTTGCCATGGCACCGCGGCTCCATTGAAAAGCCACGATGCCGGCCGCCTGAAAAAGGGGTTTATGCATTAGGCATTTAGAGCGGATATTAAGGATGTTATAATGTATTTGGAAAGCATTGGCGTCTTCCCGATGGCGTAGGCTGTTGCTGCCACAATGCTCAGATAAGTGCATTAATGCTACTAGTATGGTATATAATACTATTGAGTTGAAAAAGAATTGTGTTTCTCTTTCGTAGGAATTAACTGGGCAGTTTGTGAGCCTCGGCTCTCCACTAAAGTGCAGGCGGTTTGGAATAAATTAAACTATTAATAGAATTTCTTTGAAGATGATTTGAGAATCCCTAAAAAGTACTTTTTGGATATAGGTAGTTTTATTATATTTGGTTCAATTTTATGTAAATTTGATGTGATGTGAGATCTGCTACTTGACCCTATGGTGATTCAGTTTGCCAAATGTAGGGGAAAGATTACCCTGAGGTCATTAATACCTTAAATGATTGGCAGAGAGTTGTGATTAGTCAGTTTGAAATATTGGTGATTGGTGAAGAGTGGTGTTTCCAAGGGTGTTTGCATTTGTTGTATTTTGAGTTTTGCGTGTACCATGACAGTCATGAACCTCACTTCTAAACCAGGATAATTCCTTATGGACTTTTCCTCCAGGAACTTGTCCAAACCTTTTTTAAACCCCGCTACACCAACAGCTTCTACTGCATCATTTGGATTATGCGTTGAGTGGAAAAATATTTCTCCTCTTAGTCTTAAATGAGCTATATTGTAGCTTCATTGCATGTTCCCTAGTCTTTCTATTTTTTGAAGCAGTAAACATCTGATCTACGTTTAATGCAGACCTGTATTATATCTCCCCTTAGCCATCTTTTTGCCACGTTGAAGAGCCCTAACCTTTTTAACCTTTCCTCATAGAGATATCCTTCCATCCCCTTTAACATTTTGGTGGCTCTTCTCTGTACCTTTTCTAGTTCTGCTATAGAATTGCACACAATATTTAAGAGGCATTATAATATCCTTGGTTTTATTCTCCATTCCTTTCCTTATGATTCCTAGCATTCTGTTTGCTCTCTTGGCTGTCACTGCACATTGGGCAGAAGGTTTCAATGTATTATCCGCAATGACACCTAAATCCTTTTCCTGGGTGGTGGTTCCTTAACTTGGGTTGTTCTTCCTTAACTGCATACCTTTGCACTTCTGCACATTAAATTTCATCTGCAATCTGGATGCCCGGTCCTCCAGTTTTTCAAAGTCCTCTTGCCTTTTTTCTCAATCGTCTTGTGTTTTAACAACTTTGAATAATTCTGTGTCATCTGCAAATTTGATCACCTCACTCATTATTCCCATTTCCGGGTCATTTATGAAATACATACAGAACCTGAGTGTAACTTCTTTAACCATCTAGCTGCTACCCGCTATAGGCAGTATATCAGGTAAATTAAACTATAAACCAACTATGTTAAAAAGCTGGCCCAGCACGGATCCCTGGGGTATTCCACTATTTAAATCATGAAGCCCCGCTCAGCTTGAGAGTCTACTGTCCACCTCGTGCTTTGCCCTCTTTTTGAATGTTCCTTCATTCCATCAAGGAATTTCAGAAGAGGATGTTTTTGATGCCAACTCCCGAATTGTTAAATGTCTTACTCACAGAGCTACAATTTACTTCTGACATTTTGCAGTTTCAAAGGAAACTAAAAGCACATTTATTTCTACTTTTTTACCGCTTAAAGCCCTTGGGCTATTATGCCGTTAGACATATCATTTCACATTGGCAGTACGGTAGTAGATTAATAGCAGTTCTGTCTCAAGTCAATATTTTGTCCATGGTCTTGATTGTTTTATATTTTTACCTGCATTTTGTGTATGCTTATTGTAATCTGTCTAGTAGATATTTTTAAAATAAAAAAATATATAACTAACTAACTATAGCATAGTTATTTCAGTAGGCATTTAATGTTTGATTTATAATGTTGTGTACATATCAGTTTATTTTCTTAATATCTCATATGTGACGCTGTAAGCCATATAAATTGATGATCTGTGGCATATACATATTTTTAAATCAATTAAATAAAATCAAATATAAACCCTATTTTCTACAGTATATACTCGTATGTATACTGTAAGGAAAGCATGATCTAAAATCGCCTCTGTTGTCCCAGCTGCAGACCATCACCTTATGGCTCATAAGGTCATGAGTTCAAGTCCAGGCAAGTCTAACAAAATTGCTCTCTTAGGGTCTTGTTTTGTCTACCTTTTGGGAACTTGACAGGTACTTGTGACCTAGATAGGCCATTGTTGAAAACAGGATCCTGGGCTTGATGGACCCTTGGTCTGACCCAATATGGCATATCTTATGTTCTTATGTCTGGTATTTTGCATGTCTAAGTCAGCTATTTATATGTTAAATGACGTCTAAGGCTTCTGCCTTATGTCGGGGCACAGTAAAGTTGCAATTTTCAGTGCTCTGGACGTCTGGGGATCTATTCAGAGTACAATAACACACTCTATTACAGTCCATAAATGACTCACTAGAACTTTTGATTACAGAATTGAAATTATCACTAAAATATAGTTAGGCTGTTGTTATTTTAACTAAACTTTTGCAAGTGTCTAGTGCAGGGCCAATGCATCCACTAGTCAAACTAGACAGTTGCACAGGGCAGATTCTAATGAGGGGTGACAAAGAACAGTTACAATCATAGCAAAATAAAAGAATGAGTAGTTTGAAGTGTGTTCATCCTTGTAAATGACTTCTAAAAATTTCCCTCATTTATGTATATATTTACACAACAAAGTTTAATATTTAAAAAGTATGACATCCAAATATGTGTTTTTATAAGATTTTCTGGGAGGGATGGGTATGGATATGATTATGATCAAGTTTAGGTATTTAAATCTTGGGGCGGGGGGTGTGCTAGGGTCTAAAAGCTAATTGTTAGGAGCTCAAGGCTGAAAGTTTGCCTAGGATGTCTAATAACCTTTCATCGGCTCTGCCTTACATGTTTTAGAAATGGTGAGGTTACAATCAGATGTATAGAGAAAAAAACAAATATGATTTGCTCTGGGTTCACCTTAAATCAGTATTGATCTGAAGCAATCAACACATTTTTGCAAACAGTGAATCTTTGTTTCTGTTCTCTTTTGCATAGTCTAATCATACCCAGGCCAAGCTATTTGACAGAAACAGAAGTAGGAAGTCAGGCTCAGACCATAATACCTTTTATATTCAGCATACAGTATCATACAAAATGCAAATACAAAGACAGTATCTATCGTCAGGAGGCCTGAATTTCTACACCCTAGCTCTTGTGTTATATAATTCATCAGCAACCATGGATTTGGTATTTTGTTTTTAATCTGACATTTAAAAACTGAAAAATAAAAGCACGCGGGGTCAATTTTCGGATATTTAAGTGCATGGCAGTCAGCCGTAGTGTTTCAATACCTATGTGGATAATCGTGGTACTTATCTGGAGAGTGGTGATTTTCAGCTGCTATTTCAATAAGTTATCCAGATTGCAATTTAGGCCGGCTTTTGCTGCAGCCCAAGCTATTTCGATAACTTAGCCAGAAGGCGACTGAAAATTGCCGCTCTCTGAATAAGTGCCACAATTATCCAGATAGTGGTCACATCGCCCTCGCTCCACCCACAAACGAACCCCTTACTGGTTATTGCTGAAGTGGTCTGTGGACATATTCGGCGGCGTTATCAGGTTAATGTTGCTGAAAATCTCTCTGGATAACCTCTGAGATGATCTGGATAACGGCTTTTGAAAACTGACTCCTGTATTTTTACAACTTATTATTGTACCCTGGCTATTTATTTATTATTATTTTATCTATTGGGGGTTATTAACTACCTTTATGCAGAGATTCACCCAAGGCAGTGTACAACAGACAACTTACAATAACAAAATGATCACCATGTCAGTCTAATAGACAATTAAAATAGTGCGATAAACTTGGAGGTAGGCAGTAATAGATACCAATGTAATGTAATGTCAGTAATATGTACCTAAAAATAGCATTTTAGAACATTAAAAAAACATAATATGATAGAATGTCAACCAAGTACAGATATACCTTAATAAACAGCCCAGTAGAAAACTCAAATCACATAGATAGTATACTCATAATTTCAGCACAGACAAATACCATAAAAGGCATATTCATATTCATATGATATAAATAGGATGCTCACTATGGCTGTACAAGCAAAAAAAATGTCCTGTGTCATTTGCAGGTTTGTTTTGATTTGTTTTAATACATTTTTATTCGATGTCATTTTGTTTTTATAAATTTTCATTGTATGGCAATTTTGTTAATTAAAGAAGTGGCCATGGCTGCTGCCTAAATGAAAAACAGCTGAAAATTTACTAGAGATTGCAGACAAATAAAAATCCAACTGTTTTGGTTTTTCTCACAGTCAGAGGTTGGCTTTGAAGCACTGATCTTTGGGTTAGAAGAGAAGCATCTTGAAGGAAGGTATTAAATTGCTTTGGGGATTAGTTCTAGCCTATCTGCTCTTAACTGTGTCTTGTATTCTTAGCAATCTTTGTTCCTGCTTCCTGATTGTCCCAAAATTTGCCTGGTCTGGAGCTTTATGCAATACTGTAACCGGGGATCCATACCAGGCGCTCCCCTCAACCCCAAAACTTCAAGGCCCCAACCTGCACTTTTGCCACAAACTGCACCAACACACATTGTTTGGAAAAACACCAGGTCGCAGCTTTATTGCCCAATAACAATTAACATTTTACAACCAAACAACTTATCCAACAATTCCCCCCCCCCTACCCCAGCAGAGCGATACGTCACCAGCCGTGCTATTAGCAAGGTGACCTCGCTTCCACCCCTGGTCCGGTCACCCACCGGTCTAGCTCGAACCACCCCTGCTCAACTTCGCCATATCACTAGCAAAAGTAAGCTCAGGGTTCTCCGGGTCGTGGGCACCCTGCCCCCGCCCCAAGTAGATTATGTCTCCGGACCCCGGAAACCTCCGGGATCCCGCCACCCCCATCCCCCCCTCAGCTTCGACACCCCCAAACTCCCCCCAAAACCTACCCTCAACCCTAAGGGTGGGAGGGCGGGACGCTGCCGGCTCCCCGCTCCTCGACCATGTGCTCAGCGCGCGCCCGCGCCGCTGAGCACATGGCCTGTCCTCCCACCCGATTGGCTGCTGGCTCGCTCCAGACGCCAGCAGCCAATTGGTTTAAAAGATGCCAGCCTCCGCGCCATCCCCTCCCCCGATGCCCTCTCGAGGCCGGGACCCGCGCCCGCTGGAACCGCCGGTTACCGGCATCCGCCGGGACCGTGCCCGCGGCCTTCCTATAACCGGGGATCCATACCAGGCGCTCCCCCTCAACCCCAAAACTCCAAGGCCCCAACCTGCACTTTTCCCACAAACTGCACCAACACACATTGTTTGGAAAAACACCAGGTCGCAGCTTTATTGCCCAATAACAATTAACATTTTACAACCAAACAACTTATCCAACAATTTCCCCCCCCCTACCCCGGCAGAGCGATACGTCACCAGCCGTGCTATTAGCAAGGTGACCTCGCTTCCACCCCTGGTCCGGTCACCCACCGGTCCAGCTCGAACCACCCCTGCTCAACTTCGCCATATCACTAGCAAAAGTAAGCTCATGGTTCTCCGGGTCGTGGGCACCCTGCCCCCGCCCCAAGTAGATTATGTCTCCGGACCCCGGAAACCTCCAGGATCCCGCCACCGGCATAGGCACACACTTGTGGCTTTGCCGCCCCCTTAACCGGGCAAAGCTGCGACCTGCCGGCATGACCTCCTACCACCTCCTCCAATGCCTCCTGCCAGTCATTAAGAAGAAGGTCAAGCCCCACCGGGGACAAATGAACCCCATCCGACCTGTACAACCCAGCACAGGCCACATCCACCCAATCATGCTGCACATGGTACCCCCCGTGTTCAACCACCCACCTCCCAATCTGCCGGTTGATCCTCGACCATGTGCTCAGCGCGCGTCCGCGCCGCTGAGCACATGGCCTGTCCTCCCACCCGATTGGCTGCTGGCTCACTCCAGACACCAGCAGCCAATCGGTTTAAAAGATGCCAGCCTCCGCGCCATCCCCCCCTCCCCCAATGCCCTCTCGAGGCCGGGACCCGCGCCCGCTGGAACCGCCGGTTACCGGCGTCCGCCGGGACCATGCCGGCGGCCTTCCTATTCTTGGATTTTTAGCCTTGGAAATCTATTGGCTCCTGCTTTAGACAGAGACTTACTCCAAAGACTTTTCTTTTGCCATGTTCTTGTGCCAGAAATTTTGTGAAATCATGTCTAAGTATACTATAGTCATACATTTACCAAGCCTAATCCAGATCCTGGTTGTCCAATTAATCACTAATTGGACAACCAGAATCTGGATTTATTCAGATTAAACATGATATAAAATGACATAGGAAATGTCGTTGATATTTTCCATGTTGTTTCACATGAATACACATCCCTAATACTCACAATGCTGGCACCAAACAATGAACTATCCCAATTTGCATAAGAGGGAACAGGTGAAGTCAGGGCATACAGACTATGATATGCTGTTTCTATTGTTGTTGCAGCCAGATTATAATATTGAATGAAGTAATGCTATTGTCATTTACCCATGACTTTATTGTTTTATTGAATGTATATTGACTCAAGCTTATGGGATAGTTAGGTGATACATTTAAATAAAGAAATCAAAATACCTTTCTATATTATCCTTCAAAATCGAAATGTTATTTGCATAAATTAGTTTCAAATGTTTTGAGGATCTTTTACAAACATGCACTAAGCACTTCATATGGAAATTAGTGCATGCGGTTAGTGCACAACCATGTTAACAGTTAATATGGTGATTCCACACTTAGCCTGTGCTAATTCCGGTATTAACCATGTGGACTAGGACAAGGAATGGTGCAGAATAGATGTACACCTTGCAGGTGAGACGCAGTAACATATCACACATTTAACTGTTACAGCAGCAAATCATACCCATCATTTAACGGCACCCTAATGTTACAGCAATGCATGTAACACATGCATGGAGAGACGCTGGGAGCGCACCCAACAGTTAATATAGGGGCTTAGCAGTTGCTGTGTGGTAATTTGGGTAATATACTATGTGGTAACTGCAAAATTCTACTGCCCTTTAATAAACGGCCCTCTTGGTCTCATTTTCATTCAGATGTTGTTTTTTTTTGTTTGTTTGGGGGGGGGGGTTTTGTTGTTGTTTTTTTTCCATTCTTTATTTATCCAACAAACTTTACATCATACAACAATAAACACAGCACACAACCCCGTTCCCTTTTTTTTAATTGAAATATTAATTAATTAGTCACTAATATCTACTGTGCTGTTCCTATATTTGAGTTTGGGGAGACGTACATTTTAAACCTTGATCGTAATCAAGACGCCAGAAAAATTAGATTTGGGATAAACAGCATTATGGAAGTACCAGTAGTACAGGACGTCCCAAACCTGTCCTGGGGTCCCCACAGTCAAGTGGGTTTTCAGGATATCCACAACAAATATGCATGATATAAATTTGCATACATAGGAAGTCCAATATATGCATATTTATCTCACATATACTGTATTTGTTGTGCAAATCTTGAAAACTGAAGTCCCCAGGACAGGTTTGAGAAGCCCTGATACAGGACAAGTTTAGCAATAATGTATTTGGATTTCAATTTTAGATCTTATTCACCATTTGCAAATTCAGCTCAACTGAGCTCAAGGTAAATTACAGTCAGGTACAAAAGTTATTTCCCTGCCTAGATGGACTCAAATCTAAGTTGTACCTATTAGAGAACATTAAATTGAAACTTTGAGTCATATTGTATAATGTTCTCCCTAACATGAACTGCCAATTTCCCATTGTGTGTGTGAGAAGAAGGGGATGTATTTTTTTGATGGAAGAGCAAAAGAGAGGAGAAGTTATTAAATAAAGTTCCCATTTACTGCTTGGAAAGTGACTTCTCCAGGACAATTCCTAATGGTCTCTAATTATCCTATTCTTGGTCACTAACAAGCTGATAACTTGGTTCATTCTTCTATTAGAAGTAGGAGCGACTGTCCTGGGAACTAGTGAAATAGCATACAAAGCCTGCCAATTGATTTGTTTAGCCGTTCTAGGGCTCCTGCTAAGAACCACTAGACCCTCTATATGTTTTCTGTTGGGGCTGAGAGGTCAGCATGTTGATAATCTTTCAAATTGTCAGGAAAATACTACATTTACTCTAAAAGGTTAAATGTTGTAGCAAAGACTTGAACCTGCCCTTTCACCCCTATTGACTTCACTTCAAATTTAAGTCACAACCTATTAACTGGTTTTTGACATGTTAATTTCCTTTTCTAGAGAAGCCCTGACTTTATCACAGATTTTTCTGAGTAAAAAGACTGTCCAACCAAAGCTTAGTATTAGTTGTCTGAACCATTTTCCACTTTCCAAAAGACATTTCTTTTAGGTATGTGCATTTGTTTTAAAGAACATGGGAAATCTATCATTTTTAATCCAAAAACAGTAGCAATGAGTGGACGAGTAGTCTAGAGGTTAGAGCAACAACCTAGTAGCCACAAGATCAAGATTCAGTTTGCACTGATACTCCTTGTGACCTTGGGCAAGTCACTTTATCCTCCATGGCCTCAGAAGAAAAAGCCTGGCAATCTACTTCTGATCATACCTTGCCAAAAAAACCCAGGGGCTGCTGGGTTGCCAGGAGTCAGCATTGACTTGGCAACACTTAAAAAAAATAAATCCAAAAGCAACACTGAAAAATCCAAAATTCATTTTCCCCACCAGTTTTGGCACAAACATTAAAATTGGGATTAGAAGGAGGGCATCTTGCAAAGGAGCTATCATGTTTCAGTGGAGACCAATTCTAGCCAGCCTGTATTTAACTCTGCTAATGATCTTCCCTCCTGTTTCCTGATTGGCCCAAAGTTTGTGTGCTCTGAAGCTCTATAGAAAATGCTAACTGGATTTTTTTACCTTGTGAATCTATTAACTCCTGCTATAGAAATTTACTGCTGCACCTGAAAATGGACACAACACTTATTTTCAAAAATCTGAAAATGAAAGACTTGCTTCATTACAGCACAACTGATCAGTGGAAAACCATAAGAAATCATGGAAGTATAGTACCAATCCATAATGGCACAGCTGGTTTTAAAAGCATCATCATGGTTTGCTAAAACTGCAGTACAATCTTGATGCATTACAGATTGCTGAAACTTAGTGGTAGGGATGCGCACAGGGTGTAAATTTTCTCTTTGGCTTTTATCCTGAGTTTTTAGATTTTTTTTCTTTTTGCTTCATTTTATACATTCATGTTAATAAAACAAATGTTAATGCATGAAAGAACTTTTTAGTCCATGCAAATTGACTTTGTACTACTACTATTAATCATCTGTATAGCACTACAAGGCATACACAGCACTGTACATATAGATGTAAGACACAGTCCCTGCTCATCAGAGCTTACAATCTAATCAAGACAGACCACAACTGGAGGCTAGGGTAAAATCTAGAGGAATGGCAAATATACAGATAGGTGATGAGCAGGAGAATAAAGTAATTAGGATCAAAAAGCAGCCTCGAAGAGGTGGGTTTTTAGCATGAATTTGAATAGGGCCAGAGAAGGACCCTGATATACCTACTCAGGTAGTTTGTTTCAGGCATATGGAGCAGCAAAGTGGAATGAATGAAGTCTGGAGTTGGCAGTGGCAGAGAAGGGCACAGATAAAAGGGACCTGCCAGAGGAGCGGAGTTCCTGAGGAGGAGTGTAGAGTGAGATAAGAGAGGAAAGGTAGTGAGGAGCCGCAGTGAATGAACATGTAGGTCAATAGGAGAAGTTTGAAATGAATGCAGAAACGATAGGGAGCCAATGAAGTGACTCGAGAAGAGGGGTTATGTGAGCATAGCAGCATTGGTGGAACATTAGCCATGCAGATGAGTATTGAACAGATTGAAGAAGACAGAGATGATTCAGAGGGAGACCAGAAACCAGGAGGTTGCAATAGTCTAGAGGGGAAGTGACTAAAGAGTGAATATGGGTCTTAGTAGGGTGTTCAGAAAGAAAGGGATACATTTTATTGATGTTATAGAGAAAGAAACAATGGCCCCGATATTCCAAAGCAGTTACACAGTTTACAGACCCGTCCTGGGGTCATCACAGTCAGTTTGGTTGGTGCTGCTGAATATCCCTGGATACTGCCACTATATGCCCGGAAGTTACACGGTTAGCATCGGGGTATTGCAGGGTCAGTACCCAGGGATATTCAGCAGCACTGAACATGACCAGAACTGAGCTGCTTATTTTTCTCCTTAAACCCTATTATCCTCTTTCTTCCTTCTCAGTCTCTGTGGGTAACTCTCTACTCCTCCCTGTCTCCTCAGCTCGCAACCTTGGGGTTGTCTTTGACTCCTCTCTCTTCTTCTCCACACACATCCAACTGATTGCTAAAACCTGCCATTTCTTTCTCTACAACATCAACAAAATTCACACATTCCTTTGTGAGCACACTACTAAGACACTTATCCACTCTTTAGTCACCTCCCGTCTAGACTACTGTAACCTACTCCTTGCTAGTCTCCCTCTGAATCATCTATCTCCCCTTCAATCTGTTCAACACTCTGCTGCACAGCTAATCTTCCTTCAGCCTAGTCATGCTCATATTACCCCTCTTCTCAAGTTACTTTATTGGCTCTCTATCCATTTCTGCATCAAGTTCAAACTTCTCCTGCTATGACCTATAAGTGCATTCACTCTGCAGCTCCTCACTACCTTTCCTCTCTTGTCTCTTCCTACACCCCTCCTTGGGAACTCCACTCTTCTGGCAAATTGCTTCTGTCTGTGCCAGTTGTAGGTCATTTGAGTTGATGTAATTATTACATCACAGCACAGCAGAAACAATTGAGAATCGTTCCTGTTCCCTTTCCCAACCAGGATAAGGTTAAGTTAGGGGAGTCGATGAGGTGGGAGGATAGACAGAGGGCCCAGATTTGCTTTTCTTTTTTACATGATGGGGAGGAACCTGAATCTTTGCAACTAAAAGGAGCACAAATGCAACTTTTTTTTTTATTTTATTGATATTTTCTGTTTCATTTCCAATGAGGCACATCTTTAAAGGAACTAGTGTTTTTGAGGCATACAGAAATGTTCTCCTCAGTCAATCCACTGCTCTGCCTCTTGTTAGGTTCTAATTATATTGGTCCATCACTAAGATTGCTCATGAAATAACACTTCTGATGAGTGTACAGTAATTTAGTTTTGTTCACACAGATGTTAAAGCATACTCAACAACTTTACAAGTTCTTTCTGAAGAGATCTAACTATATTTTCTCCAACCTGGGCCTTGCTGATCACTTTGCACCACCTTCATAGTTTCTAACTTCAACATCTGTGAAAATACATGCATACAAAATCGAACCAAGGTTTGGACTTAGTATACTGAGCACAAGAGCAAAACCTAGAAGACACCGGTAAGACCTAGAGGCCTTGTTCTCCCTGAGTGTCCCTTTTAGGTGTCAAGCATCTGATGTAGTCTTGTCCTTGAGACTTTGATCACCCAACCCTCAACACCCAGAAATGGCTGGTTGCCATATCTCTCAAAAGATATAGTGGAGCTAGAAAACATACAGAGAAGGGTCGCTAAATGCTAAAGGTGAGGAATCAGCTCCCCTATGAGGAAAAGCTAAAGATATCAGGGCTCTTCAGTTTGGAGAAGAGATGGCCGAGGGGAGATATGATGGTCTATGAAATGATGAGTAAAGTGCAACCAGTTAACGTGAATCCATTTTTTACCCTTTCAAAAAGTACAAAGATTAGGAAACAGTCCATGAAGTTACTAAAATAGTACATTTAAAACAAATTAGAGAAATATTTTTTCACCCAAGCACACAATTAAGCTCTGGACATCGTTGCCGGATGATGTAATGGAAGCAGTTAACATAGCTGAGGTAAAAAAAAGTTTAAACAAGTCACTGGAGAAAAAGTCTACAACCAGGAAGGCCTGGGGGAAGTCACTGCTTAGGCTAGAGGGTAAGAAGCCACATGAAATCCATTTGCTGGGACACTGTCTGATACTCAGGACATAGATCACTAGTTCTGCTATAGCTTTTGGTTTGACCAATATCACAGTTCTTATTTTCTTATGATTTGAAATTACTCATTCTACTCCACTCATGATTTTATAGACTTCTGTCTTATTTCCCTTGAGCTGTTTCATTCTATAGGGGTGTGCATATCTAAAAAAGATTTGGGTTCATGCTTATTTAAACTGACATTGTCCTCATTTTCAGGCATTTTTTCATGTTCATTTTGCATATTCATTCTTTGGGCATGAATTGTATGCATCTGAGAACTTTTTAAATCAAGGGGCCGATGCAGAAAGCCAGCACTAAAGTCGCATAATATTAGCTATGTACGCATCTTTGTAGCGTGCCAGCACGCGACTTCAATGCTGGCATGCAGAAAGAGACACATATGTAAATTAGCCACGTGGTAAACTGCGGCGCAAATGTCAGCGTTAAACTGGGAGAGCAAGCCAAACACATGCACACAGAAGTCAGCGCAAGTTTGACATGCTCTCCCAGAGAAACAAGGTCGTCTGAGAGGTAGTTTGACACTTCACCTCAGATGATCCAGGCAATGGGGTTGGAGGTGGATAATGTCCGACAAGTATTGGGGGGTGCTGGAATAGAGAGCTTTGTGAGTAAGGATGAGCACTTTAAAGACAAAACGGAACTTGACCGGAAGCCAGTGTAAAGTGAGGAGGCAGGGAGACACATGGGAGCGAGCCGGGGAAGCAGTGATGAGACGGGCAGCGGCATTTTGCACTAATTGTAGCGCTAATGGTAGCGCTGGTTCTATATGTGCCACCAAATCCATGGGCTTTTCCCTCATCTGTACCCATCTTTTATAAAGGCTTCACTTCCTGCAAGCCTTGTGTAACACAAACTTCAAATTGTGAATGTCTTGACATTACGCAAAAACAGGGGAGGGGCTATCCTATTAATCAATAAGGTTTCCTTTGTTTGGCATTTAAATGCATTATATTGACTTGCAACCAATATCTAATGACTTGCGGGCAACTATCTGAGCTTTGGACAGCTCAATATTTGTTAGAGATTAAAGGGAGAGCGTATGTATATTGAAAGTTGATCGTTTCCAAAGTGGATGCCAAAATCTGGAATTTTTACCTATTGAGAAAAGATAGATATTAAATAGAAGAGGAGACAGCAATGACCCCTGAAGCATGCCAAAAAGAAGCAGTAGATTTTGGGAACATTTCCAGGAATCAGCATTTGTTGAGTTGAACCACTTAAAAAGGAAGCAATCCAATTTAGGCCTGTCCCCCTGAGCTGACTTGAAGAAGGCACATAAGCAAGGCATGGTGGTCCAAAGACAGACCTGGGAGGATGACAAGAGTGAGACTTCCACTATCTTTCAGTCACCATAAATTGTCCATCAATGAAATCATTGAAGTCTCAGTAGTGTGGTCCTGGTGAAAGCCTTATTGGCAGTGCTCCAAAATCCATTCATGTCTAAAGAATCCAGCAGCATCTATTATCTTCCCAAGAAACAGAAGATCAGACCCTGGGTGCCTATGTGTTGTTATAAAACTGCACCTAAGCAGGCACTTATTTTCACGCATAAAGTAGACACCCCCCTTATAAAATTACCCTCTAGGAGGCTTCTTTTAAAATGGCCTGGATTATATGCAGGTAATATTGTATGTGCCTAAGTCCCTGTTGATGAGGTTGAGATAGGGTTAGCACGTGTGCACGTGCTTTATAAAATATCCCCGTAAGGACATCAAATAAGCTCGGAAATTCGCAGCATGCAACAGGAGCAAAGGGCATATTTTCCATGGGGTAATTTTCGAAGAGAAAGTGAATACATACTTTCCCTTTCAAAAATGATGTACCTTAAGCTCATACTTGCCACACAACTTAAGCAGCCTGATTAAAAATAAGATGTTATAATTTGACTGTGCTTTTCTAAAGTCAATAGTTCAAACTGAAATTTCTTTATTAACCTCTAACCCTTGTCATACACTAAATCAGTCAAAGAATGAGTTGAGTTAGGTCAACTATTGATTCCACGACACTTACACAGTTATGGATCCAAGGTTTCGGATATACTTACGGCATGGAAAAAACTAGTTAGTTCTAATGTGGTTGTAAATGGTTTTTTTTCCTTTTGTATTGCTTAGTCACCCGTTTTTTGACTTCTTCGATCATTTTTCTCTCTTTAAAATAGCCTACTATTATATGAAACAGTAGAGTACTTGAGTCTGTCTTTTTGTTTTGCTGCCTGCATTAGTTGGGTTAAAGGGCCAGATGCACTGAACTTTGCAACAGACAGTCCCGAGACCATCTGTGCAGTGTTGAGGAAGGAGGGGGGGTGTCAAAGAAAGGCTGTTTGTGCAAGTCGTGGGAAACATAGTGACTGGCCTGCCAGCCTACTATATGAATTCTACTAATTGAAGATTATACTTCGGAGTTTGCCGTAGCTCCGTGAGAGGATAATCCTTCATCAGCTGCAGTGGCGGCCAGTAATTGGAGCTTATTACAGGGAGGAGTTCCCCTGCAGTGCTGCTGAAACTGAGAGCCTTTACTTTTACTGTTTAATTACTCACTCTCAATAGACACTAAAAAAAAAAAAAAAAAAAGAAGTCTGTAGGGAGGGAAAGGGAGGAGGAAAAAGCACTGCAGGATTTGATAGTCTAGGCTAGACATCTTTTGTCTCAGGGAACAACTACATTCAAGAATTGATAATGAAGTTTTCTTGTTTGCGTCTCACCCCCTAAACATAACTGCAGAACTTGTTTGGGTTGTACGTGCATGCCCGGTACAGGTGCGGGTTCCCTTCGAGGGCATTCCATTTCCATCTATAATGCAAGTCATCTGTAAATCGATAAATAAATAAACAACCCCCCCCCCCCTCCATTCTTCTCATTATACGGTATTTGTGTTTACTTCGGTGATAGCGTGGTATTATCAAAAATTATGTGAATGGTCACAGCTGCATATGCGACAGTTACAATCGCCCTTTTTGTGAAGTTTCTAGAATCGGGCTTGCAGTTTCAAGAAACCTGATGATCCTTAAAGCAGAAGTGAGGCTCGTGACTGTCATGGTAGGCGCAAAACTAACTCATTTGGAGAAACTGCCCAGAAAGACTTGGTGGTTGCTATTCAAAATGTCGTGTCTAGTTAACCTCAGGAGTTAACTGGGTAAAGTGTTGGGAGATGTTTACTAAAGTGCATTGAGTGGTAGCACAGGGTTTAACATGCACTAAGGGCTATGTTTACTAAACGTGAATAACGCGCGTAGTATGACGTTAACGACCGTAAGTGCCGTATAACGCGCGTACCGACGCGCTAACGACCGTTAACGTCATACTACGCGCGGTAACCGTAGTTAACGATCGTAAAGCTCCGCGGCGCGTTAAAACAGCGCAGAAGGTGGAGAGTGGGCGGAGAGAAGGGGTCAATGGGCGGAGAGTGGGCGGAGAGAGGCTCCCCTCATACTAACGCGCGGAGTGTCAGAGCTCACTTCCAACGCAAATGAAAACCTGTCGTTAAAGGCATTAAAGGGAAGAGAAACCATTTACGTCAGCAATGTACAGAACACCGGGGAAACCCACAAAACGTGAGCAGTGTGATACATGTGCACAGAACAAACTATCACATAAAACGTTAAAAATGACCACAAGAAGCATTTTAAAAAGCAGAAGTCAGCTGGGCAACAGTGATAGCAATGGGCAACAAGGAACAACACTCCCTGGAAAGCACCAAAATAAAAGGAAATGATGTGTGGAAGGGTCTACGCTCCGCAGACCCTTTCAAAGAGCATTACAGTGTAAAGGAGCTGTCCTGGGTGTGTGGTGTAATGTTTCCCAATGATAGCATTGTTGCCCAGCTTGGTTATGGGTGTGTGCCCCTTTTGTGAGGTCATTTCTGCGGTTTATGTGCACCTTTGTCTGCATACAAGGTAAATGAGGCCACAGTAAACCTGTTGCAGAGCAGGGTTTCTGACTCGTCAGGCCGGTTTAACTAACTCCAGGGACTGCACTGTCTCTGTGGCCACAGTGTGGTGCAACAGACACAGCCAGTGCCTATAAGACCAGAGGGTCACAGGTTCAAATCCCAGTTGGGGCTCCTGCCAACCCAGTCCCCATAGTTTTACCCACCACTAAACAGTGATAGTAAAGACACTCCTGTAGTGCAGAGAACATACGCATGGCCTATATTTTACCACACCAAACACAGACACCAGAAACAGGCACATTACCTATAGCAGAGTCCCGCAAATGCAGTCCTGGTGGGCCCCACAACATTCCGGTGTCATGCTGCCTCTAATAAAGATGCCTGTGCTGCATAGCTATGCACCACCCCCATGGTATGCAGATGTAGCTCATGCATATTTATGAGAGACAGCATGAAAACCCGAACAGTGTGTGGAACACCAGGACTGGAGTTGGGGAACTCTGCCGTAAAGCAGCAGCCAACAGGGCCACACACCCACCCACAGGCCCCATTGGCCAATGCCAGCTGGAGAGGCAAGACATTGGGCCCTGCCTGTATCTCCCAATACTAGCAGTTGCATACCTTAGCAATGCCACCCTACACCTGGGTATATGGTACACAGCTATCAAACGTTTCCTCTGATAACTGGCAGATATCAATTCCTACGTTAAGCACATTTTGCTCATTGAGCTCCACCATAACACTCATTCTGATGTCTGCGGTGTGTGCTGCAGGTCTGGTCTCTGACAGTGTTCACCACCCTGGGGAGTGACCCCCCAACAGTCTTGTGTACCATATCCATGCCTGTACTATGCCCAGGACTGGTGTGGTGGGTATGGCTGCTGACCACCTCTATAGTAGCACAATGCTGGCATAGGTGTGGGGGTGGCTGTCTGTCTATCCAGTGTGTGGTGGCTGCAAACACCTTCAACAGCCCACACTGCCAGCACTGTTGCCAGTAGTGGGCTGCCAATGTGCATAATGAGGAGCAAGGTACCATGGGTATAGGCCGGACAGGGTGGCCTGGCCAGGGTGCATCTGCACAGGGCATAGGGCAGTGACAGGCACATTGTAGTGCCCGGCCACCAACTACACAGACAGGGTGACCTCAGTATATCCTGCTGAGAGATCACTCTCACCCTGACTGTGCAGTGACCACAGCATGGCTAGGCACTCCCATAGTGGTATCTAGTATTTCTCTCATGTGATACATATGGGTTTCCTTCTGGGGCCCAGTCACTGATGTATCTGCTTGCTGTGTATGCTGGCAGCCCAGTTCTGGGTGCAGGCATCTCCACTGGGCACTAGCAGACTGTTTGCAGCTGGTAGGTGTTGTGATGGAGTGGCTTGCAGGGTGCAGTGGCTGATGGCTTGCACCAGGGGAATATCAGATAGTGGTGGGGTGCAGCATACCATATCCAGGCCTAATGTCTGTCTGCTATTGTGTTATGGCTGTGTACAGAGCTGCATTGACTGCCCTGTGGGGTGTCTGTTCCCCAGCAGGACTAGGGTTCATGTTCCCCTCTACTGCCACCGTTGCAGCACGGTAGACTGTGGATCTTTTGATGGGAGACCCTGTTTGCCTCCCTCAGCCCTGGGGGAGGGGTGTGGTGGTGGTGCATGGGGGCTGTACCTGACTGAAACAGACAGAGATGTCCAAGGTGTTCCTGCAGAAACTACCTATCTCACACAGTAACACTGCTTTGGACCTGCGCCATGGCCGGTGCTGTGGACCTAGTGCTGGGCGCCTCACTGCACCCTCAGGGTGAGCACAGTACCCGCACAATGTGACGGTGTGTAGCTGCTCTGTGCCAGTACAACACACAGTCGGTACCCCCTACCAGGCCGAGGTGCTGTGGGGGTGCATTCCCCATGGTGTGTATCTGTGGACAGCTGCTTTGCATGTGCAGTGCATCATGGGTGTGACTGGCCCAATCCAACCCTGTGAAACACCAGCACCTGCTCACAGGCTCTGATACACCATTGGCCATCACATGTACATCTGTTAGCATAATGCATGGGTGCAGGACACCCTACAAAGTCTGTAATATAAGATGCCCACACTGGTAAAAACACACGTACCCACGCACGTAAACAAGCACGTACCCACGCACGAATGTACGCGCGTCGCTACGCACGTACCAACGTACGTGGCTAGGCACATTCCGAGGGTGTTCTTCTGACACCAATACTCAGCGTAACGAAAAGCATGCCTCCTCTTTCCTTCTGTAATGTACAGGGTGATGCCTGAGACAGCCTTCTGTGTTAGGCACACTGGGGGCTCGAACCCATGCTGCCTGTAACAGCGGTCAGTACCGTAACCATTGTGCTACAGCTCTGTTTCAGTGCTTTGTGTCTATACGTCTTCTTATGATTAACGCGCAGTCACGTGGCACGGCGCCCGGTAGCGCTCGTTAATTTTGCTAACGCGCGGTAGTGGTAACGATGTACCGCCCATGTCCTTATTTGGGGTTTCTTTCACTACCGCGGCTCCTACCGCGAACTGCACTAACGCGATTTAGTAAACATAGCCCTAAGTGTTAGTGTGGCCTGCGCTAATGGTTGCCACATACTAAAAACAGTCATGCAACAAATATCCCTCTCCTTCCATCAACACATCTCTTCTGTCATACGCACTTCTTTTTTCCATCTGCGTCGGATCCGGGCCATCAAATCATCTCTTCCTCCTTCTTCTGTTGTCACCCTCGTCCTGTCCCTGGTAATGACCAGGTTAGACTATTGTAATGCCATCTATGCAGGCCTCCCCTCTTCTCAGCTTCACCGCCTCCAATTAGTGCAAAATGCCGCTGCCCGTCTCATCACTGGTTCCCTGGCTCGCTCCCATGTGTCTCCCTGCCTCCTCACTTTACACTGGCTTCCGGTCAAGTTCCGTTTTGTCTTTAAAGTGCTCATCCTTACTCACAAAGCTCTCTATTCCAGCACCCCCCAATACTTGTCGGACATTATCCACCTCCAACCCTCCCCACGTCGTCTCCGATCGGCCTATGGTAACCGCCTCTTTCTCCCTTCCCCTGCCCAGGCCCGCCTAGAACTGACCCATCACTCCGCCTTTTACTTTTTGGGTCCCGCTCTCTGGAACTCACTTCCCCTATCCCTTCGTTTAGAACCGTCCTATCTCCGCTTTAAAACTCTCCTCAAGACTCACCTCTTCTGCCAGGCCTTCGATCTTCCCCCCTCTGACGATGGTGCCTTCTCCCCCAGCCTCGCCCTCCACCCTCCATAACTCTCCCCTCGTTGGTCCGCTTCCCCTTTTTGCTCCTTTCTTTCTCCCCCCCCCCCCCCCCGTCCTCCTGCCCTCTTGCCCCCCCCCCCCCCCCTGGGCTTTTCCTCCTCTCTACCTTTATTCTGTCTCTCTCTGTCCTATCGACTTTTGGCGTTCCCTTTCTGACTTTGTTTCTAGCAGCCTTATTTTTGTATTGTACACCGTCCTGATGCTTCGGCCTGGGCGGTCTATCAAATCGTGTAAATAAAGATAAAGATAAAGATAAAACAGCTTAGTGTGGGATGGGGCAGGCTATGGGGGGAGATAGCAGTGAGAGCACATGGTAGGTTGCTGAACACTGTCAGGGCTGCCGATTGCATGGATGTCCATAACACCACCACAAGAGTGGCCTTAAAGACACTCATGCTCCAGGCATAAGACAGTGTAGCCACTGTACCAAGAAAAATTGCCTCCAGCATCTACACTGAAACCAGATTTCTCCCCGCCCCCTCCCACCTGAGCATATACCATTCTGAAGACAACCCCTTCCCAATCAGTACCACCCCAAATCAGAACTCCATATCACAACTCTCCGCCACCCCCTGACTCCCTGCCACTTGCCCCTGCAATACAGGTGCATGTTGTACTACCACTAGGGGTCAATCTGCCAAATAAAAAGCGATTGTCCTTATTCGGCAGATTGACCCCTAACAATAGTACTGTGAGGTTACTACTAAGGGTCAAAGCTGCCATTGTGAACACGGGTGGCAGTGGGGTAGACGTGGAAGGGGGCTAACCCTATACATACGGAAGTGCATTGGGAGGGTGTTATGGTGTCCTTGTGGGAGTTCTGATCAGGAGGGGGGCCGTCATCCAGGGATTTCTGATCAGAAAGGAGGCTGTCATCGGGGTGAGATATGTGCTCAGAGTTAGAGACAGAGTTTCAGTGCCAGAAGGGTTTCTTGGATAGCATTATGGCCTACATTGCATGCCTTGTCTGGTAGCATGGGAGCATCTGTGCTATCTGCAGATGGATGTAATGTGGGTCCATGTGGTAAGTTTGTGCCCTGTGTGCTAACTGCAGCACATTTGCTGACTGCACCCCCGACAGTTTTGTACATGTGGAGCCCAATTCAGCAAGGGGCACATCCGGGCCGTCTGGACGGCCCCAAGCAGGACAGGCCCGTTAGGACCCAATTTTGCCCCACAGGAGCAAGATGGCGCCATGGGTGCAGGATCAGGACCGTGGAGATGGCCCGGTATTGCCGCGGGGACATTCTCCCTGTGATCAATCTGCCTGCTGCCTCGGACTCTCTTTCCCCACCGCCTGACCCTGACAGGGGCAGCCAGGACCCGGATCGGGTGGTGGGGGCCCCCCCTGCTCTACACCATCGCCACTGGGGAGCTGGCTGGCCAATCCAGGGCAGCAACCAGTATTATTCCACCTCCATCACCGGAATGGGCCCTGTACGTCTGGGGGTCGTCCCTGCCCACTCTCTGCCTACTCTCCGCCCCTGTGCCGCCCTGTCCCCCACAACACACACAGTGGCTCTGTATATGCAGCGGGGCCGGGAGGCAGAATCGGCTGAGGGCGAGACGTCCAGCCCCGCTATTCAACTTACAGAATCGGGGCCATTGTGCATTAGTTTTTATTCCTAAAGCACAGTAACTGCAAAAACCTATTACACTTTAGTAAACAGGCTCCATTAGCTTTTAAAATTCAGTACCTCTGAATGGCCAGACAACTCAATATTCAGCCATAAGTTGTCTGCATAAGAATAGAAGCTCATGAGGTGTGTCTGGGGGTGGAGCTCAAAATTAACCACATAGCAGAGATATTCAGCTATTATCCTGTTAAATGCACCCATTTATCTCAGCTGCAAATATATCATGCCTAAGATAAGCAGATAGGAACAACCGGTTATCTTTAAGTTGCTATATTCAGTGACCCAGGCAAGTAGATACCGTTTTGAACTTTAACCAGATAGCACAGATACCAGCAGAAAGGAAGAGGTACTAATGCCACTGTACAAGTCACTGGTGAGGCCTCACTTGGAATATTGTGTTCAGTTTTGGAGATCATATCTCGCAAAGGATATAAAAAGGCTGGAAGCGGTTCAGAGGAAGGCAACCAAAATGCGTCAGAAGACTTATGAGAAGAGACTTGAAGACCTAAATATGTACACTCTGGAGGAGAGGACAGATAGGGTATAACATGAAGCTGCAAGGGGGTAAACTGAAAGGCAATGTCAGCAAATACTTTTTCACTAAAAGGGTGGTGGATGCTTGGAATGCCCTCCCAATGGAGGTGGTGGGGGCAAATACAGGGACAGGATTCAAAATGGCATGAGACAGACACAGTGGATCCCTTTATAGCAACAGGATAAAATCAAAATAAACTTAAGTATCTCTTATATCTTAACAAATACGGGTGACCTGCACGGAGCGGTGGGTACACACCTAAACAAAGACATGGGTAGGGCTGACTTGCACGGAACGGCAGGTCCACCTACTCTTGCCACCTTGCTGGGCAGACTAGATGAACCATACTGATCTTTATCTGCCATCATATACTATGTTACTATATATTTCTCCGAATTGAGGGCCAACTGACCTGCCCAAGGCCACAAGGAGTGCTAGTGGGAATCAAAATCTGGTCTCTTACTTCCCAACCCAGCACTCCAACTATTAGGCTACTCCTCCATGGGACAGACACAATGGGTTCCTTTATAGCAAGAGGATAAAATCAAAATAAAAGTAACGCTTATACTTCAACAAATAGAGAGGAGTGACCTGCACAGAGCGGCAGGTACACCCCTAAACAAAGGTGTGGAGGGAGGTGAACTGCACAGAGTGGCAGGTATACCTATTCTAGCCATCTTACTGGGCAGACTGAATGGACCATCCTAATCTTCATCTGCCATCATATACTGTCATAACTATTTTATTATATTAATATGACTTTTAAAGCAATTCAAAATAACTTCAAAAAATGTTTTCCTGCTGATGCAAGAGAGCTATGATGAAAAGCAATTTGGATGTGCGTGGAAGTTTCTAGCAGCCAATGAGTGAGCTCCTCCTATCAGGAAAGGAAAAAGAGGCTTCCGTGTCCGTTCATGTTTACATAACGTATATATTAAATTAAATATTTAGAACATTTGGTTTAATTAAAGTAAGAAGAGAAGAGAAAAAATGTGTGCTCAAGAATTAATTCATCTGCAATGTATCTGTTTTTGTTTCCTATTTCCTTTCCAGGTGTTTTTCATTTTGTGTTATTTTGGTGTTATATTTTTTCCTTTCAGGACAATATTTTAGGTTAAGAAATAGCTGCCAACCAAAATAGAAAAAAAGGCAGATGTATAAAAATAATAAAAATTGTCATCTTGTTAATAGGTGGCATCACTCGGCTTCAAACCACTGACCTTGGCGTGACAGGGATATTATCTTCTAAGGTGAGCTTCTGGGCCTCTTGACTATGTCTTGTACTTCTGGAGCTTTTTGAGTGGTGCAGAGCTTGATTGTTCTTGATCTTTGTGAAAAAAATGTTCCTGGACTTTTTGCCTTTTGAATCTATTCCCTCTTGCTCTAGAGGCTTACTGTAAAGACTTTTCTTTTTCCATGCTCTTGTGCTAGACATTCTGTGAAGCCATATTTCATTATACTATCTGCATGGCCAGAGCTGCCACTAGGCAAACTAGGTGGTTGCCCAGAGCGCTGGTCCTCTGTGAGCATCTGTGGCCACCTCTCTCTGGGGCCAACAGTGGCAGCACGATCCCAAAACTGCGATGTAGCAGTTACCCATCATCTCTGGGGCTGCGTCATGGTTTCACTCTTGCCCATTCTGCTGCTTCCACCTCCCCTCTGTCACAAACGTCTGGATTATCTGGGCACAGTGTGACTGCTTTCCTTAGGTCTTCCCCTGTGTACCAGCACTACCTGTAACCATGTGCACTTGACCTGGGGGCTAGGTCCTTGCAGGGTGTGTGCCTGCCTGCACACATGGCCTTGGCCTCTCCATGGACATGCTCACCACACACACACTCCATATGTCAAGCATTTCCTGCCTGTCTCTTGCCTCTTGTTCCCTTGCCACTGCTCTGTGTACCTGTTCTCCCAGTCAGGTTCCGGTTGTGCTTCTGGTTGTTTGTGTAGCTGCGGCTACACTCATCTGTTTGTTTGCTCTCACTGGTGCTCTTCTTACAAGCCCTTCAGAAGGTATCTCCCAGAGGGACCAGCCTTTCTTGATGACCTTTTCACCTCGCCCTGATTACCTCACTTTCCTACCTGCGCTCTGGTTGTCTGCCTGAAACGACACGTCCCCTTGTGTGCTGTATCCTTGGGTGATTCACCATGCCAAGGCCACATGGCTCCTTTCCCAGATCTGTCTTGCTGCAGCAGGGGGAGGCCTGTGCCATTGCGGGGGAATAGGACCTGCTGCTCCTGCAGGCCCAGGCAGCCGAGCATAAAGGGTTTTGTCCTTGTTCAGCTGCCTGGTTGCTATCCTTGTGCGCTTTCTGCAGAGAGCATGAGCACCTCCAGAGTTCAATGGGAGGGGCCGCCCCTTTACCGGCAATGCACATGCATCTGTATTTCACAACTCTACGTCCGCTGTTCTCTATGTATTTTTTGCACATGCTTGACAGGGCATTTTCCCACATGCACATGTGCAAGTCCTGTGCTGATGTGCAAGTGATCATTTCGGTACAGCTGTACATGTGTATGGTACCATTTCTGAAATCTCCATTGCACTGTGCACATTTTGGTTTGCATGTCCCTGCCACCGCCTGGACGACCTTTCTGAAATATGCTTTCGCACATTTTCCCTTTGATGCAAAAGGGACATTTTAAAATCGACCCCACATTGCTGCAAAGTCATTTTTACCCATGAACTTGCACACATTTCCGAGGAGGAAGGAAGCGCATGCTTTCACACTGAAAACTGCTGAAGGTGACAAGTACCTGCCCATATTTGCACCTGATTTTCTATCTGAACTTTCTGTATGGAAAGTAATGTGCATTTAGGAATGTTCACAGAGGAAATCTTTTTAGTTCATTTTTAGATTTTTAGCTTTTGGTCCAAGTTCTTGGATGTTTTTCTCAGTTCTTTTCACACATTCTGTTTAATAAAAACATTTTTAAACCATGTTAGAACATTTTAACACATCAAATCAACTTTATAAGAATGAGATTGATTTTGCGTGCACTAAATTTGTGAGATGTGTTAACAGACCTAGGGTCATGTTTACTAAAGGGTGCATGCAACTTAGCCACAAAACTAGCAGGGAAACTCATGCTAACCTTAGGGGGAATGTGCATTCATCCCCTGCTGTTAATGCACCTCACTGTGCTAAGCAGCACACATGGGTACTTACTTAACAGGAGCATTCACAGTTAGCATGTGCCCATAACACCTGCACTATCTGTAATGTGTCATTGATGCCCATGTTCCACCTGTACCTGTCCAGTCCTAACCCAATCACACACTACCCAGTTAGCATGGGATATTTAGAGTGGGACCCCATGCTATATGGCCTCATGATCTATAGTAGTTGGTATGGAAGGGCAGACAGGATAGGCCATATGGTCTTTTACTGCCATCATGTTTCTATGGAAAGAGTGGTAGATACATGGAATAGTCTTCCCAGTGGAGGTAGTAGAGACCAGGACAGTATCTGAATTTGAGAAAGTGTGGGACCAACACACAACATCTCTAAAGGGACTATAGTAGTTGGTATGAAAGGGCAGACTGGAGAGGCCATGTGGTCTTTTTCTGCCATCATGTTTCTATATGAAATCTGCTGTTGAGGGGGGGGAGTTCACAGAGGTGGTGCAGTGGAGGCAAGGGTGGTGTCCCCCTCCTGTTAGATTTTTGACATTTATTTAACATTTCTTGTATGCTGCCTTTCATGATATCAAGGTGGTTTACATTGAACAAACTGAAATTACATTGAACAGGGCATTATAACTTGGAGATAACTATTTTACAGGGAATGTGGGCACTGGAGAGTTAAGTGGCTTGCCCAAGACCACAAGGAGCACCTGTGGGACTAGAGACCCCAGTCCTTCCAGCCCAAGGTTGCTGTCCTCTAGTGGGATTTGAACCCCTGACCTTCTAGCCTGAGGTAACTTGCCTCAACCACTAGGCCACTCCTCCCCCTCTATGTTATTTGCTTTGATGTTTTTTGACCAGGTGCATTAGGCATCTGGCTATCAGTTTATATCTCTGTATTAGTGCCCTGCAAGTGTACATACTATTACTACTACTAACCTTTATAAAGTGCTACACAGGCTCTCTTTGTAAGGAGAGGGGCTAAAGAAAATACTTCTGCATGAAGAGCTCCTGCAGGCAGAACTGGAGAAGACAGAACATATAAAAGGGTTCAACAGCTCTCAGTGGTCCTGACCTGGGTTTACTGTCACTTAGCTCCTCTCAGCTGTCAAGTGAAGGGTTTTCTTCAACCTTGCTTGCTGCCTAGTCCTCCAGTTCTTGACTCATGTCCAGTTCTAGCTCCAGTCCTGTTGCAGTCACTTTGGATCTTGTTCCATGCTCCACTTTGGTTCAGCACAATTCAATCACTGCTGCCTCTCCTGGTCCTTGCATTGCTCTACCCTGACCTGGGCCTAGCTTCTTCATTCACTCTTCCACGCAGGGAAGGCTTTAACTCTTTGAATAGTCCCCTATGTTATGTTTATTCTCTTAGAAAAAGCTCTGCCATTGAAATATTCCTTTATCTATTCATATCAATCACACATGCAAAAACCTAAATCTTACGCACCCCTCTATTCTCCCCGATGCACATGCACATACCCTTAAATATAGTTTCCACAGCCCAACGTTTCACATACCCACACACTCCCACTCCTTGCCTGTTAACACTTACATCCATCTCCCCATACACAAGTACCTGCTCTTACCACACACACACACACCATACATTCAAACTACAAAAAGGAACTGCAATTGTATGTATTTACTTCTGGGAATTTTTCTAAACCTTGAGGAAAAAGGAATTCTTTAGTTTAAAGCTGATTAATCTGTGGAAATTAGAATCCAGTGTATTTGTTAAATCAGTCAGGGCCTAGTATCAGCAAAGAGTTTTTAGTTAAATTAAAAACTCAACAGGTAGCTTTCAGTTTAAGTTTAAAACCGATGCGCAGGACCTAAAAGGCAGGCAGAACTCCGGAGTCCCAATGCGTGGATGAGACGATGATGCAAGGTAGAGGATTTGTTAGGAACTGGGGAACATTCTGGGGAAAGGAGGGGCTTTTCCGAAGGGATGGGCTCCACCTTAACCAGGATGGAACCAGGCTGCTGGCATTAACCTTTAAAAAGGAGATGGAGCAGCTTTTAAACTGATAATAGGGGAAAGCCAACAGTCGCCCAAGAGCACACAGTTTGGAGGATACTAGTAAAAGACTGAAGTTATGGCATATCAAAGATAAAAGTACAGAGCAGACAGAGCATAAAGATTTAAAGTTTAAAGGTGAAGTCAGACAGGCTGTTGTTGCCAAAAACGTATCTTTCAGGAAATGGAAAAAAGAGCCAAATGACAAAAATGGGAAACAGCACAAACACTGGCAAGTTAAATGCAAGGCATTGATAAGGCAGACAAAGAGAGAATTTGAGAAGAAGCTTACTGTGGAAGCAAAAATGCGTAATAAAATCTTTTTCAAGTACATTCATAGCAAAAAGAGCCTGTGAGAGAGTCAGTTAGACCATTAGATGCTAGAGGGGTAAAAGGGGCAGTAAAAAGGGATAAGACTATAGCGGAGAGACTGAATGAATTCTTTGCTTCAGCCTTTACTGAGGAAGATGTAGGGATGCTACCCATGACTGAAGTGATATTTAAAGGTGATACTGGGGAAGAACTGAAAGAAATACCGATACACCAGGAAGATGTATTACAACTATTTGATAAACTGAAGAGAAGCAAATCACCTGGACTGGATGGTATACATCCAAGGGTGTTGAAAGAACTAAAATATGAGATTGCAGACCTGCTATTAGTAATCTGTGAACTATCATTAAAATCATCTGTAATACCTGAAGAATGGAGGTTCGCCAATGTAACACCAATTTTTAAAAAGGGTTCCAGGGATGATCCGGGAATATACATACCGGTGATCCTGACGTCAGTACTGGGAAAAATGGTAGAAACCATCATAAAGAACAAAATTACTCAACATATAGATAATCATGAATTAATGGGAGACAGCCAACATGGCTTTAGACAAGGAAGATCTTGTCTTACTAATGTATTATGTTTTTTTGAAGGTGTGAATAAACAGGTAGACAAAGGTGAGTCAGTTGATATAGTGTATCTGGACTTTCAGAAAGCCTTTGACAAGGTCCCTCATCAGAGACTTTTGGCAAAACTAAAAAGTCATGGGATAGGAGGCAGTGTACTATGGTGGGTCAGGAACTGGTTAAAAGATAGAAAGCAGAGGGTAGGGCTAATTGGCCAATTTTCCCAATGGAAAAAGGTGAATAGTGGAGTACCCCAGGGATCTGTGCTGGGTCCGCTGCTTTTTGACATATTCATAAATGACCTGGAAAAGGGAATAACGAATGAGGTTATCAAATTTGCAGATGACACAAAATTATTCAAAGTTGTTAAAACCCATGAGGATTGTGAAAAATTGCAAGAGGACCTTGATAAATTGGAAGACTGAACATCCAAATGGCAGATGAAATTTAATGTGGATAAGTGTGAAGTTATGTACCTAGGAAAGAACAACCCAAACTATGGTTACACAATGAAAGGTTCCACATTAGGAACCACCACCCATGAAAAATATTTAGGCGTCATAGTAGATAACATGTTGAAACCCTCTGTCCAGTGTGCAGCGGCGGCCAAGAGAGCAAATAGAATGCTAAGAATCATAAGGAAAGGAATGGAGAATAAAACAAAGTATATTATAAAACCTCTGCATTGTTACATGGCGCAACTACATCTTGAATATTGTGTGCAATTCTGGTCACCGTATCTTAAGAAGGATATAGCGTTATTAGAAAAGGTACAGAGAAGAGCCACTAAAATGGTAAAGGGGTAAAGAGGAGACTCTGCCTGCTGGCTGAGGTGCAGCAGGAGCCCCAGGGGCTTCATTAACCTGAAAGGGGGGCTACCTTTCTGATAGCTAGATCATACCATACAGGATACCCCTATGAAGAGAGGCTAAAAGGTTAGGGCTCTTCAACCTGGAAAAGAGACGGCTGAGAGGAGATATGATAGAGGTCTATAAATTAATGAATGGAATGGAACAGGTAAATTAGATTGAATGTTATCTGCCAGGAACATAATGGCCAGCCCCATACAGATACAGTGAAGGCTTTGCACGTCATAAACATTAGTTTTAGCGCTAAATGTACATTAAGTTCAAAAGCCTAGTGCACTTTAGTAAAAGGGCCCCTGAGATTGTAAGCCCTCCAGGGACAGGGAGATACCTACTATACTTGGCTGGAACTTGCCTTGAAATACTACTGGAAAGTAGGTGTGTGCCGTTCAGGCTTGTTTGGGCATTTCAAAATTAAGCATACATAGACAGCAGAGGAGTTGTCTAGTGGTTAGAGCAACTGCCTTGTACCCAGAAGGTCAAGGGTTTGATTCCCACTGGTGTTCCTTGTGATCTTAGGCAAGTCTCTTTACTCTCCATTGCCTTGGAAAAAAGCCTGGCAGTCTATTTCCATTGATACCTTGCCAAGGAAACCCAGAAACAGCTGGGATGTCAGGAGTCAGCACTTATTTGACCATGCTAAAAATAACAACAAACTGCTTGTCTGTGCATGTACCTGTAAATGAATATGCTCACAATCAATTAACATGTGCAATTACAATTTGAAAAAGCAAACTTTGATTCATTTTTGTGCAAGCTTTTTTTGGCCTTGCACACGCCTACTGGAAAGCATGAGTTAAATGGAAATAGAAATAAAGAAGGCCATATTTAATGGTGGTGGCTAGTGCTATTAAAGTGACTGGCCATCACAGCTTTAAGTTACACTTGGGTATTTATCGGTGGGGCCATATCAGCCAGCAGCACGGAGTAGGATAGTGCTTTAGCTAGCTGGTCAGTGGTGATATTCAGCTGCTGGCCAGATAGCTAAAACAGCTTTTTTATGTCCTAACTTTAGCCATTTTAGTTAGCCGGTTAGTGGCTCAATATTGCCTCTGACTGGCTAACTTATGTCACCATCCCTGCTCCATCCCCAAACACCCTGATACTAGTCTGTTAGCGTCAGAGCTTTCAGTAAGCCTAGGAGAGGATATCCAAGAGCAGAAACCAGGGAGGTGCCGCTGAATATCCCGTCAGCAGGATTAATGCACTTTGCAGGTCTGCAAACCACCTTAATCCTTTCAAATTTGCCCCGCATTGCAAGAGCAATCGAATTAATTTGCGAGGCACAAAAGATCTATAAACCTATTTGCACCAATATATCGTGTGAATGTTAAATGAGTTAAACCGCAAATTTTAAATAGCTTCACAAAAGAAGCTTTAGCTCAAATTCTAGCATTATGGTTGGTTTCCAGGGGATGAATAATGCCCAAACTAGTGAATTGTGATAGCTTTCCAATACACAGGAACAATTTAGGTAGCTTAAAATAAACACGTAAATGTTAAATTAAAAGGGGAAAGCTAGTTCAGTAATTCTTGCCATTAATGAGAATCACTCTTGGCGTCCTATATTGTATTTGTAAGAAAAATCCATACTAACATCTTTTTTTCATTGCCCGTTTTGGACAGAGGCACATAGCTTTACTCACTCATTTCCCTTGCAGAAAGCAAATCCAATGTTAGTGACAAAAATGTGAAAAAAAATGAAATGGATATTTATTGAGTGTATAAGTTGTTCATGAGAATATGTCTGTGTTGTCTTAACAAATTCAAAAGAACATTTATGTTGCCAGTTTCCAATGCATGTCCCTGATCAATTTATTAGACCTCTATTTTTTGTAAATGGCTTTACACTTATTTATGGCTTTGAGGTAGGTGATGGTGAGATGATGTTGGGGCATTCCTTGATGGCTTCATGAGCACAATTTCATGTATGTAAATTTGTAAACCGCATTGAAGAAACATTTGTTTTTATTGCAAGACTGCCAGTAGGATCAGAGTCACCATTTTGGATTGCTTTTGCCCCATCACTAACCCAGCAGGGAAACCCTGGTAAACAGAGGTGGGTTGGGTGATGCTCTATGGGAGGGAGGTGGGGGGTAAGGCTGATCAGTGAGGGATGAGGGGTGGGAGGATGAGGTTGAGCACTGAGGGGATCAAGGAGGAGATCTGGGGATATAGGATGCAGATCAAGAAGGGAGGGGGCAGGGCCAGCGTTTCCATTAAGCAAAGTAGGTAGTTGCCTAGAACTCCAACATTCTGAGGGCAGCCCACTGCCTCACCTCTCTGGGACCTGCAGCAGCGACAAGGACTCTAAAGCAGCAATACAGCACTTACCAAAGGCCTGTGGCACTACATGCTGTTGCTTCTGTTGGTGCTTCTGCCCCCTCCCCCCTCCCCTCCGATCAAACAGGAAGTCTAAGGGGTGTGTTTACTAAACCATGGTAGCGGACTCCGTGCGATATCAGATCCGCGGCCCCATTGATTTTTTTTTGAAAGGATTGATTTCAATGGGGCCGCGGCTCCGATATCACACGGAGTCCGCTACCATGGTTTAGTAAACACACCCCTTAGACTTTCTGTTTGATTGGAGGGGGGAGGGGGCAGAAGCACTTACAAAACTACTTTGCTAATTATTTACCCAGGCCTGGCCTTCAATCTGTAGGAAACCAATGGCCAAGGTAACACTGATGCTTGATGTTATGGACACAATACAGAGGGGAAGATGTAGCTCTGGTGAAACACTGATGACCTCATTCTACCATCACCTTACAAAACACTACACATTCAACACAATTAAATTGCATACTTATAAACGCCAGGTCAATTAGGAATAAAATACCTATCATAATAGATCTCATCATAGACGAAAATCCTCATCTACTCTGCATAACTGAAACCTGGCTAAATGAATCTGACTCAGTTCTCCTTAACCAACTAAGAGTACATGGCTATACCATACTCAACAACAACAGAGAAAGAAAAAGAGGTGGCGGAGTTCTTATTATAGCAAATCGCATCTCAATCTTTCGTCTACCTTACTAGATAAACATGATGGTATTGATATCCTTAGAGTGGAAAGTCACTCCATGGCCATCTGCCTTATCTACAGACCCCCCACAACCGACATACATAGTCTAGACATAATACTTGAGGCTGCATGTAACTCCTCACTGAGAAAGCCCTCTGTTATCTTAGGAGACCTTAACCTTGCCTCATTACCAGATAACCATGCACTATCCTTCCTTGAAGCAATGGAGGAAATGGAATTTAAACAAATAATGACCCACCCCACCCACTCCAAAGGTAATACCCTTGATTTAATATTCATACCATCACACTTCACACTCTCATCGATTCCTATACCACCCACCACAACTCAGGTACCATGGTCAGACCATTTCATGATACACTTCTCTCTCCCTTTCCAACCCACCAACTCTACTCACGGTAACAACAAATTCACAGAACAAAGATTTCGCCAGTTTAACAAGGAAAGTTTTCTGGAATCTATTTCCCCAAAATTAGACAACACCTCAAACAATCTTAACGATCTTGTTTCTACCTGGAACTCCATTATTGAAGCAGAAGCTAAATACTCAACCTCTAATAAAAGAAAATCTAGATCTAAATTGACTGAGAAATGGTACACCTCTGAGCTTGCTACACTAAAGAAAAATCTTCGGAAATTAGAGTCGAAATGGAGGAAGAAAAAAACCACTGAACTCAGGGTTCAATACTTCACAAGCCTTAAAACCTACAAGGAAGCCATTAACAACACAAAAAGACTATTCCACACTAAAACATTAGCTAATGCCATCAATCGACCCAGAGAACTTTTTGAGATTATTAAATCTCTAACTAAGGTCCCCGATAACACTCCCAACAAAACACCAATAGATCCACAACTCCTTGCAAACCATTTTGCTAATAAACTTAAACTAAGCGCCCGTCCAAGCATTATCTTGACCTCTCCCACACCAAAACCCATCACGGAATGGAGCTCATTCCATACAATTTCCAACAAACAACTGATAGAGATTATATCAAACCTTAATACTACCACGTCATTACTTGACCCTTGCACGGTGTCTTGGGTTAAAGCAACAAAATCTGAACTAGCCCCATACATTTTGAAGCTGGTAAACCAATCTCTACTTCAAGGATTCATGCCGGATGATCTGAAATACTCGGCTATTCGCCCTTTACTAAAAAATAAAATCCTTAACAGTTCTGACCCTTCCTCATACCGCCCCATTGCAAGCATACCTTTCTTAGCTAAAATTATTGAAAAGGTAGCTCAGACACAACTTCAGGATCATATTGATATGAACTTCCCATTAGATGAGTACCAATATGGCTTCCGCTCATATCACGGAGTAGAAACCCTACTCATATCCCTTCTTGATTCACTTATCCGAGGTATGGATAATATAAAGCAGACCTTCTTGCTCATTTTCCTTGACATTTCTTCAGCCTTCGACAGCGTTGATCATATTACGCTCTTATCTAGACTATCCCAACTAGGTTTAAAAGATACTACTCTTAACTGGTTTAAGTCCTACATTTCTAATCGCTTCCAATATGTCCATTTAGACCATTCCCCCTCACTACCATTCCCCCAAGAGCGTGGTATCCCTCAAGGATCCTCACTCTCTGCACTACTCTTTAACCTTTACATACAACCTATTTGCACAATCTTTCAACGCCACAATCTAAAATATTTCATCTATGCAGATGACATCATGCTATTCGCCCCGTTAGACATAGCTAACCTTAATTTCAACAAAATCGCCACCTGCCTCCTTGAAGCTGAAAAATGGCTTCACTCAATCCATATGGATATCAATTTCAAAAAGACCGAAGCACTCTTCGTAACCAGAAATACCACCTTCACTCCTCCAACTTCCATCAACCTTATGAACATTACTCTCCCAGTCAAGTCTGAGATTAAATACCTTGGAGTTACACTAGACAAGACCCTAAGCATGACTAACCACATAAAACAGACTGCCAAAACTATATTTTTCAAACTGAGAACTATACAGCAACTCAGACCCCTCATCGACATCAATGACTTCAGAACAGTTGTCCAGGCTCTTATTATGCCACATTTAGACTTCTGCAATGGCATACTCCAAGGAACATCCAAAAAGAATTTACACATCCTTCAAAGAGCTCAGAATGTCACTGCTCGAATAATTATGAAAGCTAAAATATTCGATCACATCTCTCCTATCCTATACTCTCTCCACTGGCTTCCTATCTATAGTAGGATTCAATATAAAACACTTGTCACCACTTTTAAACTCATTAATGACCTAGCCCCATCACAGTTGGCCACTCTACTCCAAACCCCACAAGAAAACAGAACCAGAAGAAAAACTAACCTCAACATGCTATTAACTCCCATTGCAGTGACAAAATCAAAGCAAATAACCACCAACACTGCTTTTTCATATTATGCTCCCAGCCAATGGAATAAACTCCCACTATACCTCAGAGAGATTAAAGACCTTACATCTTTCAGGAAGGAACTTAAAACCTACCTATTTAGTCAACACTATAGCAACCTACAACCTGGAACCAAATTTACTACACAAAAACATGCAACAAACCAAACACAGGTCTACCCCACCTAATGCCGGACTTCATTTCTCATCCACCCAAGTTAATCTACTCCCAATACTTTATTTATGATCACAAAATAACTTTTATAGTCTCTTACTAACCATGTAAATCTACCCTTCTGGTTCCTTGTAACATAGTTTTATGACTCCTTGTAACATAGTTTTATATTTCCTTTTATGTTAATAACCCTCACATTGTTTTCCATTTAACCTAGTTATTATGTAACCTAGTTTATGTTCACCTAATATTTAATGTAATTCAGTATTGCACTGTTCTGCTATATTGTTGTTTAAGTTCCTTGTTTTTGCTCAACTAATGTTTAATGTAATTCAATATTGCAATGTTCTGCTATATTGTTGTTTAAGTTCCTTGTAAACCGCCCCTGATCTCTGGAAGGGGCGGTATAAAAAAGCACTGAAATAAATAAAATAAATAAGGGTGGTTGGGATGGACAGACTGAGTGCCTTGGGAGTGCAGCAGATCCTTTTGGGGCATGGCAACAGCATAGGATAGCTTGGAGTAATGCAGCAGCTACAGTTGCTCTGTGGAGCTACTGTAGTGAAGTGGCAAGGTCAACTAACATGCTTCCTTTTATCACCATCTGCTATGGGGATGGTGTGAGGCACTTGCTACAGCTTTCTTACAGTGATGGCCTAAGGGATTTCTTCCAAGTGGTCAATTTAGGGTCAGGTGCTTGTTTTGCAACTACCATAGGCAGGCATTCTACTGTGCCAGCTTCGTGGATTTTGGTGTGTGGAAGACTGAAAATGTTGGCACTTCCAGGCATTAGGAGGGTTTTTTTCACATCCCTGATAATGTGCTGTCAGTAATACAGGGAACATGGATATTTCAGCTTAGCATATTCAACAATGCTCTTGCAAATGCTTGAGTGGATCCACATTGGCAGCTTCCCCCCTCCCCCCAAATGAATGTAGACCCAGGTTAGGCCTGTGTGTATATCTATTAAGGGAGGGGTCAGCGTCCTAGCTGTGTGGTTTGAGCATGCGTCTAATGGGCTGCTCCTCTACAGGTCTTTATAATTAGCTGCCATCACTAACATGAGAGGAGCCCACTTAAAGTACTGATGCTGCAACAGCTATTATACCATCTTTCTTGGCCAGCTTTTGTCATACTTGCTGCAGCACGTCAAGCTAGGTTCTCAGGATAGTCCTGAAATGCATTTTCAGTACCTCTATATTTCTAAAAATCTTGAAATATTTAAAGCAGAAGAGAGAAGTGAAAACATTTAGGTCACGACCATTTGAACATTGCCACCCTCAGAATGAATCTGCCTCTGGTAAACCCTGCTGCCTCTGATCCTGCAGTCCATTGGACTCCAGAAACCTCACTATTCTCCCTTTTAGCAACATTTCCAATAATTTACTCACTACAAAAGTTGGACCAACTGGCCTGTAATTTTCAACTTCATCCTTACTTCCGTTTTTCTGTAAAGGGACCAAATGGGCCTTTCTCCAGTCCTCTTGGACCATGCTTGACTCTAAAGAGGCATTGAAAAGGTCAGTCAATGGAGCCATTAGGACATCACCAAGTTCCTTCAATATTCTCAGATGTATCCTATCCAACCCCATCAATTTGTCTACTTTTAGTTTAGCTAGTTCCTCACGAACACAATCTTCTGAAAATCGTTCAAGATGCCCATCACTTCTGTTCCTATTTATGGATGTTTCTGAGGTCCTGCTTCTGGCCCTTCATCTGTGAACAAAGAACATAAATATTTGTTAAGCAATTCTGCTTTATCCTCATCGGCTTCTGCATATTCCCCCCCCCCCCCCTCCCTCACCCTTGAATCTGACAATACCACTTTTGCACTTCCTTTTCTCGCTAAATATCTGAAAAATATTTTAACCTCCCATTTATTGCACTGGCTATTTCTTCTTCTTCTATTTGTATCTTTGCTTTCCTGACTTCATTGCTACTATCTTCTTTGACTTTTTTGCAGGCTTAATATACTTAAAATGGATATAAATGAGAAAAGAACAGCGGGCCCGATATTCGGCGCCACTTGCTAGAGCTGCTACTGCAGCTAGCCGCTGGCACTGAACAGTAAACCCAGATATTCAATGCCGGGTTATATCCGGCCCCGTCATTGAATATATGGGTTAGCCGGGTCTGGTAGGACATGATTAGTCTAGTGCCTTGGGGAAATGCTCATAGAACAGGTACGTTTTTATTTTCTTTCGTAAATCTTTGAGATCTTGTAGAGCGTGAATGTCATCTAGTAGAGCATTCCAGAGTCTTGGGGCAAACAGGGAGAATGCCCTATTTGATGTTCAAACATTGTGTTTCTGGTTGTCTGAAGGGATAACAAGAGTAGTTTGGGTGCTGGCCCTTCTGGGTCGGTTGTCAGATGGTCTTTCTATAAGTGTTTCTAGATGATCTGGTGATAGATGGTAAAGCGCTTTGAAGATTGTGATCAATGTTTTGTACTTAACACGGGCTTTTATTGGAAGCCAATGGAGGTTACTGAGTATTGAAGTAATGTGCTCACATTTGGGGGTGCCGGTTAATACTCTTGCGGCAGTGTTCATGGCCATCTGCAGTGAGTGGATCGATGAGGCTGGTAATCCCTGTAGCAGGATGTTACAGAATACAAGATGAGGCAGCCCTTCCACAATATCACTAACAAAGATTTTAAAAAGAATCGGACAAGGACAGATCCCTGTGGCACACCACTGGAAAACTTCCTTTCACCTCAGAGTGAACTACCTGCACCCTTTGTCGCCTCTCTCTCAATCAATTTCTAACCCACTCAGTAACTTTAGGGTCCATCCCTAGGGAGCTCAGTTTGTTTATAAGTTGCCTATGTGGAACAATGTCAAAGGCTTTACTGAAATCCAAGTACACCACATCTAGGGCTCTCCTTTAGTCCAGTTCCTTAGTCACCTAGTCAAAGAAATCAGATTTGTCTGACAAGACTTGCCTCTGGTGAATCCATGCTGCCTTGGATCTTGCAATCCATTGGACTCCAGAAACCTCACTATTCTCTCTTTTAGTAGCTTTCCAATAGTTTACTAACCAGAGGTTGGACTAACTGGCCTGTAGTTCTCAATATCATCCTTTCATCTGCTTTTGTGTAAAGGGACCACATGTGCCTTTCTCCAGTCCTCTGGCACCATGCCCAACTCCAAAGACACATTGAAAAGGTCAGACAGTGGTGCCGCTAAAACATCCCCAAGTTCCCTCAGTATTCTTGGATGAATCCTATCTGGATCCATTGCTTTGTCTACTTTCACTTTAGCTACTTCCACACAAATACAATCATCTGAAAATTGTTTGAGATCCCCGTCGCTTCTCTTTCTATTTGTGGATGTTTTCTGAGGTCCTGCTCCTGGCCTTTCATCTGTGAACACGGAAGAGAAATATTTGTTAAGAATTTTGCTTTATCCTCATCACTATCTACATATTCCTCCCCTTCACCCTTGAGTCTGACAATACCACTTTTGCCCTTCCTCCTCTCACTAACATATCTGAAAAATGTCTTATCTCTGCATTTTATTTCATTATGTTATCTTCTTTTTGTATCTTTGCTTTCCTGACTACTTTCCTAGCTTCTCTAAGTTTTTCAAAAACATAGATGCCTATCTTCCTCTCTCTGTGATCTCTTATATTTCATGAAAGTCTCCCCCTTTTTCTTCACCTTTTCATCTACTTCTTTTGAGAACCATAGCGGCCTGCTTTTCCTTTTACATTTATTTACCTTTCCAACAAAAAGGTTTGTTGCCCTTAAAATATCCTCTTTCAGTTTTGTCCACTGTTTTTCTACATCCCCAGCTGTACCCATACTGCTAACAATGCTTTGAGGTATTGTTCCAAAGTTAGTTTTACGAAAAAGTCTAAGGGGGATGTTTACTAAACTCCGAAATCGTGCGGGGCCGCGGTAGTGTGCCTGTGCCATATAAGGAGTGGGCGGGCCAGGCAGAAAAAGTTAAAAAAAGGCCCGTACGTGTGCGCGTCGCGCAAATGTGCGTGGCTCACATTAGCGCGTGGGAAGGCTAAGTGGGGCGCTGCTGGGTACATAGAGGAAAAGACCCGTAGCACAATGGTGAAGACACTAACCCAATGACCCAGGTTCCACGGGTTCAATCCCCCAGTGTGCGCAAACCAAAAAGGCTGGCTGAGGCATGAATAGTAATGGTTCACACCTTATTTTGGGAGGCATGCTAATGTAGGGGGTCTATAGGCGTCGCGCTGTAACGTCTGGGCGGCAGCAACGTGCTTATTTTGCGTGTAATCATCTGTCCCATTGCCAGATCTGGGGTGCAGTAGGCCATGCGCTGTAAATGTTGTGCGTCAGCAGGCCGCGCGCTGTCCATCTTGTGCGTCTCTGGCAGCAGTGGGCGTCGCGCTGTTAGTTGTGGATGGCGGAAGGCTGTGCACAACTGTCCATCCACAGGAACTCAGCCGTAGCACAATGGTGAAGACACTAACCAATGACCCAGGTACCATGGGTTCAATCCCCCAGTGTGCGCAAACCGAAAAGGCTGGCTGAGGCATGAATAGTAATGGTTTGCACCTTATTTTGGGAGGCACGCTAATGTAGGGGGCGATAGGCGTCGCGCTGTAACGTCTGGGCGGCAGCAACGTGCTTATTTTGCGTGTAATCATCTGTCCCATTGCCAGATCTGGCATGCAGTAGGCCATGCGCTGTAAATGTTGTGCGTCAGCAGGCCACGCGCTGTCCATCTTGTGCGTCTCTGGCAGCAGTGGGCGTCGCGCTGTTAGTTGTGGATGGCGGAAGGCTGTGCACAACTGTCCATCCACAGGAACTCAGCCGTAGCACAATGGTGAAGACACTAACCAATGACCCAGGTACCACGGGTTCAATCCCCCAGTGTGCGCAAACCAAAAAGGCTGGCTGAGGCATGAATAGTAATGGTTCGCACCTTATTTTGGGAGGCACGCTAATGTAGGGGGTCTATAGGCGTCGCGCTGTAACGTCTGGGCGGCAGCAACGTGCTTATTTTGCGTGTAATCATCTGTCCCATTGCCAGATCTGGCGTGCAGTAGGCCATGCGCTGTAAATGTTGTGCGTCAACAGGCCGCGCGCTGTCCATCTTGTGCGTCTCTGGCAGCAGTGGGCGTCGCGCTGTTAGTTGTGGATGGCGGAAGGCTGTGCACAACTGTCCATCCACAGGAACTCAGCCGTAGCACAATGGTGAAGACACTAACCAATGACCCAGGTACCACGGGTTCAATCCCCCAGTGTGCGCAAACCGAAAAGGCTGGCTGAGGCATGAATAGTAATGGTTCGCACCTTATTTTCGGAGGCACGCTAATGTAGGGGGTCTATAGGCGTCGCGCTGTAACGTCTGGGCGGCAGCAACGTGCTTATTTTGCGTGTAATCATCTGTCCCATTGCCAGATCTGGCGTGCAGTAGGCCATGCGCTGTAAATGTTGTGCGTCAGCAGGCCACGCGCTGTCCATCTTGTGTGTTTCTGGCAGCAGTGGGCGTCGCGCTGTTAGTTGTGGATGGCGGAAGGCTGTGCACAACTGTCCATCCACAGGAACTCAGCCGTAGCACAATGGCGAAGACACTAACCAATGACCCAGGTTCCACGGGTCAATCCCCCAGTGTGCGCAAGGAAAACAGGCTGAGTGAGCCACAAACCCCAATGGATAAAGGCTCAACAGGAGGTCTATGAATCCATTGCGGCGAACTGTTAATTTGGGTGGCGCACAGTTATGTCCAGCAGCATCAGGCGGTGTGCTGATGTCCACGCACAGGAAAAGAGCCACAGCACAATGGTGAAGACACGGACCAATAGTGCAGGGAGCAGGTACACCATCCCCCACAGTGTCTGGGCTCAGTGTGACATTATGTTAGGGGTCCTAGAACGAATGGTCAGCATAAGGCGGTGTGCTGATGGTCATGTGGTGGTGCTGTAATGTATTTTTGAGGCACAGTAATAGTGGATGGCAGAAGTGTTGCAGTGATGGACATGCACAGGAACAGAGCCACAGCACAATGGTGATTACACAGACCAATGTAACAGATAATATCTGATGGATAGGCAGCACAGAGTGAACCCCTTGCTGTACACTGATGAGAGACAAGGGTGTGTGCCCAGGTGATGAACCAGCTGTGAACAAATGGTCCAGTTAGCATAATATCCCAACATTGAAAACCAGATCTGGGGACCAACCTGATAAACACGTGTGTGACAAACATGCACCCAAACACCCCGCCCCCAAGAACACACTGAGCCAAACACACACAATATTACAAAGGGAGAGTCCGTATGGAAACGTAGAAGACACAGTGATGTGCAAAATCACACACACATACACAGCTGTCACCATACACCAATGTGAGCACAGGTGGCCATGGATATTAACAGCAAATCGGTAGACACAAATGTGCTCCACGACTGGAGGAGAAGAATAGTGTCCCCAAATATGTCTTGCACACACGGCAACCATCACGCATATCATAACAGCACACCATGTGCCCCTGGACAAGTCACTGGAGGGACATGTTCCAGGAAACCCTGGACTCCCAAGGTCACAAGGAGCCATAACCGCTGCAAAGCGACACATTGTAGAATCACATTAGAATCACCTTGTCTGTTAAAAAATAAACGTAGAGAAATAGACAAATGTCTGTGAATAATGCAAATTTACTTGGAAGAAGGTTCACACATACGATACACAGTGTAATCATACGTCCAAGGTGTGTCCCTCCCTGGCTAAAGATGGGAACACGGTCAGCAAGGTATAAACACACATGCTATGTAAAGGTCACCGGCTGAGCACAAATGAATGGCACGAGATAAAATGTGCATCAGGTGCATGATATGCACCATGTATCAGTGGCACACACCACAGCAGCTGCTGCATGCCCGACATGTGTCACCCACATATGATTGCAGGTAGGCAACAGGTGGTGCAAGATCAGAAACCCAAACACAACACATGTCCCCCCAAAAATAGCCCCCAGGCAACAGAGGAGGTTTCTAAATCACAATAAGATATGCTGGCCTCATATCGTAATGTGACACACACATCTATAAAGTAATGTCACGCCTCCCACATAATGGCTGCTCGCAACACCAGGAATGTGTCAATGTACACCTCATATATCAGCTAAAGCTGTGGGACTATATGCTAACAGGTAGCAGGGACACATGAAGACCAAAAGAGTTAGAAAAACACAACCGGATGAAATGTGCAGACATAACAACATGCATGAGGTCACCCTGCATTGTTTGTTGTGTAGACAGTATGTGCCCACATATAGCATGGTCCAGGGAATGCAGATGTCTCTTGGGAAAATGGACAGCCACAGTACCACAGCACAAATATAAGGTCCCAATGAGAGTGTCGCTCATGCAGGGGGTAGAACAGGACTGTGCAGACATGCAATGCAAGGTGTGGACCATCATGCAGAGTGTCATGTCCGTACAGTAAACAAACACAACAACAAGCATGTTCATATGCGAAGGATGGGGAAACATGTCACAGTGAAACACACCGAAAACATAGTTCACCATGCTGTGACTCCCAAATATAGTCAGTCAGAGGCACAAGCACCAGGCATAAACTAACATGGTACAGTGATGCCACACATGAATGGAAACACCATTGCCACCCCAAAACATCAATCAAGGATGGTGTTGTGCATGAATGTGTGTTTTGTGCAAAACATGTATCATGGCGAGGGGTGGGTCAGGTGGACATATACGATTAAAACGCTGTATGTGTTTCCCCATGCCAGTTACATGGCTGTATGCTACTGTTGAAACAAACAGATAAGCGTATACTGTGTGCCATGTCACACACATGGGCCAAACATATACAACAAACAACTGGGGATGGATGACCATAGGACAAAGATAATGTCAGTCCCTAATGCGCACACTGTCCCAAAAGCAAAGGGTCAATGATATCAGCAAGATCACGTCAAAACACCCCCATGAAAACATGGGTATGCATAGTCAATGTTCACATTCCAATATGACACAGTCCAGCAATGTTCATATGTGTCCCTGCAATCACAAGGACTCCAAGCCAAAGCATGGCCCAAAATGTGTCCTGAACATGTCTGTCATGGGTAAACAACCAGTCCAAGAGCAATAATGTCCAGCACAGGCCAGTGTTCAACTTGCAGACGTGGAACATCCAATGGCAGTTTCCCCAGAAACACGAACATGGTGGTCTGTCACACAACAGGTGTTGGAATGCGGAGCCGAGAAGCACCTGAGGAAATGGGTCTGGTGTGTCCGCTGCCCTGTGTCAAGATAGGATAAGTATGGCACACGTTAGAAACATTGCAACAGCAGCAAATATTCCCACGACGCACAATGCAGGAAATACACATACAAGGGATGCAAATGCAAACATCAGAGGATATGCACAACATATAAAACAATGATGAGAACCAACATCACATGTTAATGCAGACACGGGTGTCACATGGAAAAGGATAGGAACAATAACATGTCACACGGGCATCTCACAGCGACACACTATATGCATATGTCTGTGTCCACAGAGATGCCACATTACATGTCCATGAGATGAACAGAAACCTCCTGCCACGCACAGTTGGATGTAAGCACAAAAGAACAAATATGTAACCTAACCTATGTGTGCATCATGTGTTCCTCATCAAATCCATCAGCTATTGCATAGCCACACCAGGTCACACCGAAGGGAGAGACGTCAGGCAAACCATTAGAATCACCATGTAAATGTCCTGTAGATGGATCTCCACATTATGCCTATGTATGACATAAATAGATATTGCTCAACAGTTGTTACACCAAACACAAGACTCAGCTCTGCTCACTACAAATGTGGGCCATTATGGAAATGTAAACATCACAACCGTAGAGTTATCAAAGTCCACAATGTCCCCCAGGTGCACACACCCATCATAGCACATGATAATGTATCATGCGTGTGCAATTCAGCACCACATAGTCAACCCATAAACACACAACCACACAATATGCGTAGTTCAGCACAACAGCTGTAATAAATGGCCTGTATGTGCACAACTGCTAATCTGTACACATAATGGCCGAGTCACATGCATTGCTACCCTGTTGATGGCTGAGCTAACTAAGATGGTGGATGCAGCAAGTGGAGGTTACACCAAATAACGACATTGACACACACATGTACATCTGCTGTAAATAAGGCACAACAGCTGTTACACTAACCATTATGAACACAGACACATGGGGAGATGTGTGACAACAGCACGATATGGGCAAGGGAGGCTCACCGTCAATAAGTAAACAACACCAGCTACCCACTGAGACACATAGCTGCCAATATGTTGTCCCCCTGACCCCAGACACATACAATGTATCTGTAGATCTACTCACCTTGAACTCCAGGATCTGGCGGATGTCCGTTCATGTCCCAATGATACACGCCGACACCGTTGTCATCATGTATGTCCTGTTTAGCGGAGAAAATATAAACTAAAATAACTGTCAACTACGAGATGTGGAAAACACACTGCACCTCAATGTCCCCAGCTGTCACACAACATTACATGACCTTACAACTGACTGTTCACCCTCACACTGCACAGATCGTGCACATGGGAGTATCATAATGTAGATGTCCAATGCTAATTGGAGGGCCCCACAGAGCCGTCAGTTGGCCACACTCCCTCTCTGTTGGTCCACAAATATGTCTAAAGAGGTGGCTGTCTCCACAATGTTCTGGACGTATCCAAAGATCACACTATCAGTCTGTGTCAACCAGGTTTAAACCAATACCCCCTCTCCGTGTGTGGTACCCTCAATATGTTGTCTTGTATCACAGTGTAAAGACCTGTGACACCTGGAAGATATGCACCACAACCACATGTATCCACTGTGTAGATGCATAATATCCAGTGTACATCTCCCACAGCAAATAATACTGTGTGTGCTGATTGTGTGTTGAAATACATGGCAAGCTCAACAACATGTATGGCTAAAAACAACCCCCTGTCTGCATGTCACCTGACCATGATGTCTGCATGTCATCCCATTGTGTAACTGTGAGAATGTTGAACCATGGATAGGCCACCTGTTTCCCTGCTCCCAAAAACATACATCTAGGACTGTGTGTGTATGTGGACCTAACATCCCTTGCTAGTGTCCTGAAGGTATCCGTGGCTGTGTACTGTGCCATCCTGCCCTCCAAATACCATGTACCTGAGCCATGAGGTGGATGTACAGATACCCCGAAATACATATGCCCTGCTCACAAATTAATAACACAAAACCACATTAAAGGGCTCACAGGCAGCGTTACAGTTGCCCAATGAAATCCACCTGTTGATGTGACCCACATGACATCTGTATGTGTGTACAAGTAGGATAATGAAACTAATGACCCCGCCTCAAACATAGGCTAGCAAGCAGATGGACCCCTGGCTGCAGAGTGAACATGTTCACATGTTTCACCACATACATGTCTGTGCTACGTGAAGAGGCATACCTTGCCATAAAATGGTTGTGTTGCAGCAAAACATGTAACAAGACATCAATAACATCATGGGAATGTCGTCAGGCGCATGCCAACTGTGCACTGTCTGACATGTTGCATTGCAAATAACAAAGAGACACACATAGCCAGCTCACAGGGGTAGAACACACACACAAGCCCCCAAAGAGGAATGTACAAAGCAAACCAATCATAGCATGAGTGCTGCGCACAAACATGGCCCTCCCCACCACACCAAACCACGTACCACATGCCTGACACCGTGCTCCACACACACAGGAGGACACTATACCTATGTCTGGCCAGCAGTTGCTATCACAAACAGCCACTCACTGGTACTGTGGCCCCCAAAGCTCCAAAAGGTGTACCAACCCACAGCCACACACGACACCAACAGCCGCTGTTGATCCCTGTCCACATTGTCCAAAAAACACCCATGCATACATGTTATGACATTTGTACACCTGAGGGACAATGCAGGCCTGGATCTGAATGTCAACTGGTCAGAAACACCACCCCTACTAAGCAGCACATGCACACACAGGCACATATATGTGGGCAGATGTGCTATACATACCAGTGAATAGTTCTGTAATCAACCTCCGCCTGACTGCTGTGCCTGCCTGTGTGTCAACACAGGCACGTACAGGGGGGCACGGTGGATCCTCCTCCACATCCTCATTAATCTCTGCAGGGATACCATGCCTGAGAGCAATGTTGTGCAGGATGCAACAGGCTACGATTATCTCTGCAACAGTCATTGGCGCATATTGTAAGGCCCCACCTGTCCGATCCAGACACCTGAAGCGACTTTTCAACACGCCAAAGGTGCGTTCTATGACAGAGCGGCTGGAGGCGTGGGCCTCATTGTACCTCCGCTCTGCACGTGTCCGTGGCTGGCGCACAGGGGTCAGCAGCCAGGGGCGACACCCATACCCTGCATCACCTGCAGAAAATAAAATGCAGGTCAATGAATAAACGCACCACACCATAAATGGACACACGTATAGACGTGAGAAGCAACCTCAGAACACATAAGGACAGAAATATATGACACCAACAACTACCTACCTGACCTAATTACACCTATGCTGATTGAAATGCAACAAAGGGCCTCTGTAGTCTGTAAAGACCTGTCAAACTACAACACAATCACATTGTGTCCACAAATGATCCGCTAGGTGTAGCACAGGCGTCCTGTCATGGTGTTCATGGTCACATCCCTACCACCATCACCACCAATGACACACTACAACAGCAACACACACGTAACATAAACAGAATATATGCTTGCCAAGCAAAAACCACAAAAATGTATTTAGACGCAATGTAGGGGCACACAACGAACATGTATGACCGTGAGCTCAGCCAGGAGAAACATTATATCACCTCAACAGCCCGCGTCCTCCAAGGTCTACATATCAACATATACCAGTCTGACGCCAGATGCTGTTGACTGCTGCCCATCAAACATCCCATTGGACACCCTGGCCACTGTCCCCATCATGTATCCCTCCTTGTTAAGCAGCACAACACATAAAACAACACTGTAGCCCATATGATCACTAAAACATCACAACTAATGAGCATAACTACGTCCCTGTGTATGTCCCACCAATAGCTACCTGTCTCTACACAACATGGCCCCTTGCCCTTGCTGTCACCTCACACAAATTACGAGTCACATCAGGATAATCACATACAATGACGCCCTGGTACGGCATATCTGCAGTGGCTAAAGGTAATGCAAAGCCCAGACCTGATTGGACCCCTGTAATGGCACAGGACAAAAACATGAACATAACAATGCAAACGTGTACTCCCACTTGCAAAGGCCGAGAACATGCATGATACGTACCCAACCCACCACCCTCTGTTGTCTAACAATCAATGGCTAACATCCCCACGACAGGGTGAGTGTGTGGCCCTCACACGCACATGATAATCACAAGGTGCATGGATTGTCAATCACATACATCTCACAGGACCTAACACAGGTACAATCCAAAACCATGCATGTACAGGTGGGTGAGTATGGTAACAAACCAACCCCACCCACCCACCCCACCCCTGTGCATAGATGACATACACATCCAATCGTAATACACACACAGCACAAACGTCAGAATATGTGCATATGTCCACTACCAACACCAGCATATAAATTGCACATATGTCCGTAATATGGCTGTGAAATGGCCAATTATGTCCCCTGGTAAACGAGGTCTACAGTCCCCCAACAATGTCAACCCATATCATTAGTCACACTGCTGAATGTTTGCTCGGTGTCACAATGCACAGAGAGCAAACGCTGCACTACATGAGAGATGTCACAACAAAACAGTCATATATGCATCATGACATTATTTAACGGTCACTACTCACCCAGCAATATGCAGTCACCATACTGTCCCTCCTCAAATTCCCTGAATAGTGCTGAGCGATGCAGGATATAGGAGTCATGGGTGGACCCTGGAAACCTTGGGACCACATTCAGAATATGCAGATTAGCATCACATACAACCTGAACATTCAGGGAATGGTAGTGTTTGCGGTTGCGAAACACCACCTCCCTGTCTCTTGGCGGGACCAGGGCAACATGTGTGCAATCAATAGCTCCCATCACGTGTGGTATCCCAGCTAATGCCTCAAAGGCCTGGTTCAGGGTCCCCCAATGTTGCCTACTGTGGGGAAGGCCTATGTAATTCCCCACCCGGCTGACCATAGCACGCAGTACTTGGTGGAGACAGCGTGAGAAGGTGGGGCGGCTCATGCCATCCACTGCGGCCACAGAGGTCTGGAAACAGCCAGAGGCGAAGAAATGTAACGCAGCAAGGAGCTTGACTAAACCTGGTATGGCATGGGACCGGTCAGTCAGGGGCTCGAGGTCAGGTCTCAGATCCTCATAGAGCCCCCTAATAGCCCTTGTGCTCAGTCGGTAAAGGGAGAGTACCTGGTCCTCACGCATGCCCTGGAGCTGGGCCCTGGGCCTGTAGAGGCGTGGCTGCCGAGCCTGCACCTCAGCACGCCGTCTGCGCCCTCCACGCCCAGCACCTCTCTGGACGGCCTCCACAGCTGCAGGTCTGAGTTGCTGCGGGTCTACACCCATGTCCTGTGCCTCAGCCCCATGGGCATCATCTCCCCTGTCCGGCAACCGCAGCATCTGCCCACGTCTCCGGGCACATGCAACAAAATATATGTCAGACATCAACACCCCTGTGTGGCTACACAAGCACAGACACACAGACACAGACACCGACACACACAGAGACACACACACACACGCGCACACACACACACACGTTCCCAAACACTGGACACCGTACAAACCACGAAAGAAAACAGTCAAAACAAAACTCACAAAACAGACTGTCATACACCTGCTCTCAGTTTCAACACACCAACACTCGCCGCGCCTACGAAAACACCCTCAATGTCTCCAAATCTGCAGAAGCAATTTAAACAGGTGACTGGTATGTCCGTACTGTGCGCATGCGCTGTTGTGGGATTGCGACGCTTGTGCGAGGCGAACATGTGCATTATCCTGCGCATCTGCATGACGTTACGCATGGGCGACTGGCTGTGGGTGCCGCGCATGTGCAACTGTTGGCGCGCGTGAGTGTGTGTGAATTAGCGAGACGCGCATGTGCCAACTGAGTCATACGAGCGTCTGCGTGTGCGCAGAGCCCGTTAAGCATGGGCGTAAGCATTGCCCTGACGTCATGATGCTCCTAGAAATGCACATGCGCTAAGAGTATCATTTGCGTGTCGCGCACAAAACACGACAGCCTAACGCACGCCCATGCGCAATTGGATATCGGCGCCGCCCACAAGCAGCGCCGTCGCACAGTTGCACATGCGCAACGTGCGCGCCACAAAAAAAAGGTACAAAGGGACACGGAAACACAAGGTAAAGGTTGAGGGTTGACTGAGGAGTGGGCGGGAGTGTAGTAAGAGGCTGTGTATTGAGAGGTGTCCTAGTGATAGGTAGGTTTCTGTTATCTGTGTCATCAGTTGTATCCTGTGGTCGTATCTGTTGTCATATCCGTAGTCCCCTGTTTATTGTGTGAACGTCTCTGTGTACTGTGCTGCTTACTGTTACAGTTCATGTGTTGTGTGACGTGTGAGGAGTTCATAGTTGTGGTGTCTGTTCAGTGGGTGTTGTAGGGGAGGCAGAGGGGGTGAGGTGAGTTGGGGAGGGGACAGGTGTGCAGAGAGAGGTGGGTGGAGGGGGATGGAGAGGCGGAGTCAGAGCCAGAGGGGGAGGGGAGAGAGAGGGGTACACAGAGCGATCGAGAGAGGGTTAGGGAGAGGGAGAGGGAGGAAGGGACAGAGAGAGAGGGATAGAGAGAGGGAGGGTGTGAGGCTGAGGGTGCGGGAGGGTGTGTTGTGCGGGGCGTGCAGGTGAGGTGGCCCCACCAGTGCCACTGGAGGCAGGGCCTGTGGGTCCTGAGGGCCCTGAGGAGCCAGTGGCAGCACAAGGGATAGCAGCACCTGCACAGCTGGCTCCCAGCAGGCACACTGGGAAGAGGAAGAGGGTACCAGTGCCTGAGAACCTGCGGAGGAGGGCAATAAGATTTACGGATGCTGAGAACCACACCCTCCTCTCCATGGTCCTGGAGAACTATGAGGTGCTGTTTGGCCGTCTTAGCTCACAGACCAGCACAGCAGGACGGCAGGCGGTCTGGGAGGAGGTCAGGCATGGAGTTGCTGAGGTAGGGGGGCCCCCTGCGGGACATAGACAGCCTAAAGAAAAGATATTCAGATATCAAGAGAGGTGTGCGTCAGCACATGTGTGCCGAGAAATACCATGCCAGGGGCACAGGTGGCGGGGGCCCCCTACCAGCAATGCTCAGCCCCCTGGAGCAGCAGCTGGCGGAACGCCTGGGACCTGTATACACCTATGGGCTGCCTGAGATGCTTGACACTGCAGATCCACATGCAGGTATGTCTGTTACGCATAACCATCACATCTCATCACCTCCCTGATAGTAACATTGTGTAACCAGCTCACCTTTGCAAATGCACACCCATATCTATCTCCACAGCCCCATAATGTACCTACGCAGGGATCAGAGGTTGTGTGCACTGCCCCATCATACCCTATGTTGTCATACAAATACACACAGTGCTACCACTGGCTCCATGGCCTTGAGGGCTGAGGTGGGGTGGGCCCTGGATTTGGGTTTGTATGTGTGAAGGTGCAATGCTAATGTAGGACGGGGACTGTCATGGACATGCTGATGTATGCCTCCCACCTCTCAGTGTGATGCAACAAGCACAAAGGAATGTAGCTCAGACAGAGTAGTGGCAAAGGGGAACATTACCCCCAAATGCAGTAAACAGACATCCCCATCAAAACTGTCCCTGACATTACGTTGTGTGACACACATGTAGACATCAAGTTATGACTGGAGCATGAACCACAATGTGTCTGTACTGTAACCCAGTCACGCTAAAGCCTATCTCTCTACTGTCATATGCTCTGCAGGCCATTATCTACACACCATACATATTAGGATGGCCATGAACAGTCAGGCCATGCCTCACCAATCTCCGTTGATCAGACAGGCTCTGCTGTTCGTTGTTGCCGCAATACAATCATTGTCCAAGGGGGATCCAAGGGTACATCATCCTCATCACATCCCCCTGAGTGCACCCATCTCTGTGTAGGGATTAACCGTCATCTAAGAGATATGTGATCTGTCTAAGGAGTAACTATGCCTGCTGTACAGCTGGACTGTCTAAAGGTGCATCAAACGTATTGGGGAGGTCAGGCTTGCCAGACGACACATCATGGAACCAGATGGTAACAGATCTGTTTGCACATCTATGACATACAGTGTTGTCACCCCTCCCCCACCTGTCTGTGTAAGCAATTGGTGGGTGACACATGTCACATGTATGTGGTGTGTCACTTAAACGTGTCTCAATTGTACTCGCCGCTACGTCCTCCTGGATAATAACTCCCCCAAATAGATCAGGTGTGTCCCACCGCACCGGCCTACGGGGCAAATCCTCATTTATCTGTTGTGCATAGCTCTGTTTGGGAAAACACATGACATACAGCAGATAGCTGCCGTCATAATGCCTGACTCAGGCCCACATGCTGATAATAGCAGTCACACTACCTGTCTGCATTTTGATGTGACACAGCAAATACAAACACCATGTACCTTGTACAGGGGTATATCTTGTTACATATGTGGCCACTCTGCTCTCCTTCTCACGGGTTAGCTATGCCCTCCATAGGCATAGCCATCAACCCTGTGTCTCCCAGTGCCCCACACCTCACCTGTTCTCAGATGGTTATGTTAGGCCCTGAATATCCCAGGCAAATGCTGTGTTGTGGTGAATCACCTCCACTACGAATGCTGCTCGGCATTGTTTCCCCCTCTATGTCATAGGTGTCAGCAGCAGAGGCAAGGTCATGGCCCCCAGGTTGTTTTCCTCCCCCCTCCTCTGCTCTCACCTCCTCTGTGTCTCCCTGTCCCGCTCTGTGTGAGCAGCTGGCTCTGCATAGCGCAGTGTGCCCCCTGCTGTGCCGTGTCCTATATTTGGGCCATCCGTCCCACACCCCCGAGGTGAGGTGTTCTAGCTGATTGGCCATGTGTTCTGTGTGTTGATGTACATAGGTGGCTGCATCCACCTGCAGAGACACACCTGCCACCATCGCCCGATCTGGTTACATTGTGTCTGTGGGTGTGTGAGCATGGCCCGGCCCCCCCCACTCTAAGGCCACTGCATGACCTCAACTCCAGATGGACTACTCCGAGCAACCCAGGACTAGCTGTGCTTGACACAGCTGTCACATTGCCCACATGGGCCCGGGTCTGAGGTCAGCCGCCTGGTCAATGAGACGCCCTTGAAGGAGATGCCCCCACCCCAACATGTGAGGGGACCTACACCTCTCACACACATGTCAAGCATCGTCTGAAAGGGTGGGTTCCCTGAAACTATGCAGCATATGGCGCCAGCAGATATGCCATGTGTGCAGGTGATGCACATCCGCAAACGCACACAATCTGTGACTGTGCTACCCCACCCCTCAAAACCACAGTAGCACATGTGCACGGTCAATCACATGTGCACAAATGCGACAATTGTGGTTGACGGTGAGAGTACGGTGTATGTCTCTAGTTGCGCTATGAGTAGCATCACAGCAGGCACCACGGAATGCATGGCGGAAACAGAGATTACCTGTCACATGTTGCACACACTGCATTGGCCAGGTGTGCTCATACACGTCTTCCCAGGGCATAAGGGCAGAAGTGTCACCCATTCCCTGACCCTGTGTTTGCAGCAATACACGGCCTGTGTTGGTATGGTGACATATGTTCCCACTGTGATATTTCGTGGACACTCACAGCTGCAGACATCTTTGTAGTGGCGTGTGTCCCCATGGTCCACTGTCAGGTTGCAGGGACACATACAACATGTGTCACACATCCCATCACTTCCCGACACATTCCAGACAGGTGATGTTACTGGTAACCCTGACCCACACCCCTGACACTGCCGCGCCTCACCTCTACTGTCATGGAGTATGTTCCCGTGACGTGTTATGTTTCATCTGACATACTCTACGCACAGTGCTGCATGTGCCTGTCAATGGTCCCACTATCATGTACAGTTCGAGTTCAACACATTGTCGGAATGTGGCATACACATGTAACACTGCATATTACAGTATGTCCCATGGGGATATGCCCTACACAATGGCATGCACACTCAAACAGGGGCTGCCAATGAAGGTGTACCTGTTGGTGATGTGCAGCCCTGTGTGCACCTGCCACTGCCAGATGGGGTGGGAGATGGACTGCGTGTGAAATGCACATGGGAGCATATAATGGAACACGGAGGACACACAGGGTGTGCAGGGCTCTGACACACACCAGATCCCCTGGAACAGGTCCATGTTATGTAGGGGGTCCTGTTTGCAGCACACATGCAGGGTAACCACAACATGACATATCCCTTCCCCTGAACACACACATAAATGTAGCTGTACAGCACACACATATGTGTTTTGATCTGTGTCCTGTCTACAATACAGGTGACTACAGCACAGTCCGGCCACGTGAGGAGGAGGAGATGAGGGAGGAGGAGGTGGAGGAGGAGGTGGAGGTGTGGGAGGCATCTGACATGGAGGGGCATGAAATTCTGCGGCTGCAGAGGTGCTGCTGCAGGGGGTGAGTCCTTGTCCCCAGGAGGGGCACACTGAGCCTCCAACAAGCCTCACCACACAACGTTTGGCTGAAGGAACAGCTGACGCAGCCCACCATCACAACGGGATACCGGGGAGGATGTTCTGAGAGCTGAGCTGCGGGCCCATGCCACCTCGTCACATCGGGACAGTGAAGGTGGGTGGGCAAATATGTTCACGCAGATAACCCATATGTTCTTTGTACATACACTAACCGGTGTGCACACTCTACCAGGACTGTAAATGTGTGTGGACTACACAAACACACACTCGGTGTGCACAATACCGAACAGTGTGAGACACCTCAGCGTACAGTATGTGCAACACACTGTGTGCAGGCGACCAAAGGGTATGCCACACATGCCCATTAACCTACATATCGCGTCACATCATTGTTTGATTTGGCCAGACACACCTATGGACTGATCTGTCCTCTGCTCATACAGTAGGTACCAGCAGCAGGCACGTACCACATGCAATACAGGGCCCAGGGAAAAACGTGGACAGCAATAGGATGAACCACCTTTAGCACCACACGTATTATCCAGAAACTATGCGCCTATGGCCCGACTCAGGCCGTGGTCCCGTGTCCATCTTCAGGGGCAGGCTCATTTAGGCAAACCACAACCTTCACAGTGTATTGAGAATGACCTATTCAACCACAGGGACGCACAGGGGCCCTTCACCTCTCCATGCAGTCACACACCTTCTGCTATCCGAATATAATGAACCAGTCGTGCATTCCGTGCAAGGGGAGGCCTTCCCTGTAACACATTTCCACGTTCACATTGTTACAACAAGGCTTCCCTTGCGTGGATGCACTGCTGGTTAATTATATTTGGATGGCAGAATGCGTTTGTCTACATTGAGAGGTGAGGGGCTCCGGTACATCCCTTTGGTTGATCAGGTCCTGTCCAACACACTGTGGACGTGTGTTTACCTGATAAACCTGCCCCTGCCGAGGAAAAAGGAATACGGCCTGTGTCGGCCATAGGCCTCTACTGTCTGTATAATATGTGGTGTGATAAAGGTGGTTTGTCCTATTGCTTGACACTTTCGTAATGGGCCAAAACATGTTATCAACTATTATGTCGACAGCGTGTTCCTGGGTTGTGTTTCCCAATGTGGAACCTTGCATCATGTAGCCATACGTCGAGTGGTATGTTCTTTGGTGCATACCTTTGCACCTCTCCACATTACATTTCATCTTCCTTTTGGATACCCCATCTTCCAATACATCTAGATCCCCTTGCAATTTAACACAATCCGCTTGGATTCTGACAACCTTAAAAAGTGTTTTTCCCATGTGCAAATTGATTGCCTCACTCGTAGGTCCCTTTTGCAGGTAAGTTATGAATATGTGATAGAGCAACAGACCCAACACTGATCCCTGCCTCACTCCATGTATTACCTCTCTCCATTGGGGAAATTGGCCACCTAGCCCTAACCCTCTCTGCCCTCTGCTGCCACCCCTGCTACCATGCACATTCAGGCTACCTTCCCCGCCCCCCCCCCTTTGTGTGACTCTGAAACATCCCGATGGCCTGCCACCAGCAGTTGCATGCATAGCATACACCTTCTAGGCAAATGTGCAGCTTGTACCCTGTGATGCAACATCCTGTCATCAACATACGCATTGTGAGCCCTGCACATGCCTCCTAGGGTCTACATGCACTGTTATGGGACCACTTGGAGTCTCCCCCTGGGGGGATGTGGACACCCTTATCTGACAGACGCATGGTGTCAGTGTTGTGGATGGGCCCCTGTCCCTGGTGTGTGCATCTGCTGCTTACACCCCATCCCTCATAGTCCATGAGCAAAGTGCAGCCTATCACCTGCCCATGCCATGTGGTATCCCCCTAACGTCTGCATCCCACATGTTATGTTTGTTACCATTTGAACGTCCCCTACAAATGTGTATCCCGAGGTGTCATTTGCAATCACCTGCGCACCCTCCAGCCGACAACCCACCAATGTTACTACTTGTTGCTCTGTGTCCCAGGGAATATTGTACATGTGCTGGACAGTGTTGTGCCCTGCTGAGATGGGTGATATCCCTGTGGCCTGTCACAACACTCATCTTTACAATTTGGTCAACGTCCTGTGTGTGCCTAAC